>JAQZBX010000256.1:57112-124280 GCA_029593785.1 Cabassous unicinctus
CCTATAGATTTTTCCTTTGTTTTGTTTCTATATTTTTTTATTTTATTTATATCATTCAACATGAATATACATAAACAATAAGGGTATAGTAAAAATTGTGAACTTAAAAAACGAGCATGCATAACATCTTACAGGAGTCCATACTTCACCCCACTAACAATACCTTGCATTGTTTTGAATCATTTGCTATAAATTATGAAAGAATATTGTCAAAATATTACTACTAACTGTAGTCTATACATTACAATTGGAGTGTTTTTCTCCCAAACCACCCAATTATTTTTTTAAATATATTTTTTATACTGAAATTTTGAACTTAAGAAACAATCATGCACATGTGTAGAATTCCATACAACACCCCTTCACTGATACACCACACTGTCACGGAACATTTGTTATGGATTATGAGTTAATATCATCAGATTATTACCACCACCCATGATCCATAGTGTACTTTGGCACACTTTTTCAATACACCCTTATTTGACATAGATGCCAAAATATTACTGTATTGCTGTAAACCCCAGTCCATAGGTCACACCAACTATTTTTACCATTACCCTGCAATAGTGACATACATCCACTCTAGCTCACAGAAGGACACCTCTGGGTTCACTGAGTTATTCAGTGCCTAGGTTATTCTCTTTCTTTCTATTGACATTTACATGCCTAGACTACCCTTTCCAGGAACAATCCCATTTATAAACCGGGTGCTGCACACTATAAGTTACTCTATTCATTTTCACAATTTTACAGTCAAGTTAATTAAAACTTCTACCTACATTAAGCATCAGTAGACTTTTTCAGCCCTCCTCTTATCTCCTAATAACCTATACACTAGGTTTTAACTACATGTGTTTATTTATCATATTTAGTTCATATTAATGAGACCATGCAATATTTATCCTTTTGTGTCATGCTTACTTCACTTAGCATAATGTCTTCAAGATTCATCCATATTATCATGTGTCCCAATTTCAATTCTCCTTACTGCAGCATAGCATTCCAGTATATGTATAGACCATATGTATTTATCTATACACTGGTGATGAACACTTGGGATTCTTCCATCTTTTGGAAAATGTGAATAATGTTGCTATGAATATAAATGAGCAGGTGTTTGTTTGTGTCACAGTTTTCAGAACTTCTAGATATATTTCTAGTAGAGGAATTGTTGGATCATATGACAATTCTTTATTTAGCTTCCTGAGGAACTACCAAACTGACTTCCACAGAGACTGCACCATTTTACAATCCCACCAAAAGTGAGGCAGTGTTCCTATTTCTCCACCTCCTCTTCAGCACTTATTGTTTTTTTATTTTTTTAAAAATGACCATTCTATGCAGTGTGAGACAAAATCACATTGTCATTTTGATTTACATTTCCCTAATAGCCAGAGGCATGGAACATTTTTTCATGTGCTTTTTGACCATTTGTATTTCCTCTTTGGAGAAATGTCTATTTAAATCTTTTGCCCATTTTTTAACTGGGTCGCTTGTTATTTTATTGTTGAGTTGTATGATCTCTTTATATAGAATGAAAATCAAACCATTATTGGATACGTGGTTCCCAAATATTTTCTCCAATTGAGTTGGCTGCCTTTTCATCTTCTTGACAAATCCTTTGAATCACAAAGTTGTTTAAGTTTGAGGACATCTCATTTATCCATGTTTTCTTTCATAGTTCATCCTTTTGGTGTAATTCCATGCTGTTTTTACCATGGTAGCTATGTAATAAGATTTGAAGTTTGGAAGTGAGAGTCCTCCAACTTCGCTTTTCTTTTTTAGGATGTTTCTAGCTATTCAGGGCCCCTTACCTTTTCAAATAAATTTGATCATTGTGTTTTCCATTTGTTTAGAAAATGGTGGTGGAATTTCTATTGGGATTGCATTGAATCTGCATATCAATTTGGGTAGAATTGACATCTTAATGATATTTAGTCTTCTAATTCATGAAAATGAAATGTTCTTCCAATTGTTTAAGTCTTTTTTGTTTTCTTTTAGGAATGCTTGGTTTTCTGAATACAAGTGCTTCTTGTTAAAATTTTTGGAAGAGTTTGCATAATATTGATATTACATGTTATTTGAACGCTTAGTAGAACTCACTTTTGAAATCATCTGTACCTGGGCTTTTCATTTTGTGGAGCTGATTGATGACTCCCTCAATCTCTTTACTCATGATTGGTTTGTTGAAGTATTCCATTCTTCTAGGGTCAGTGTAAGGTGTTCATATGTGCCTAGGAATTTTTCTATTTCATCTTCATTATCTATGTTTTTAACATAGAGTTGTTCACAGTATCCTCTTATAAATTCTTTTATTTTCATGGGGTCAATAATAATGTCTCTGTTTTCATTTTTTATTTCATTTATTTGTATTTTCTCTCTTTTTTGTCTGTCTAGATAATGGCTTGTTGATTTTGTTAATCTTCTCAAAGAAAAAAGTTTTTGATTTTGTTAATTCTCCCTATAAATTTTTTGTTCTCAATTTCATTTATTTCTGCTCTGATCTTTGTTATTTCATCTCTTCTGCTTGTTTTGGGATGAGTTTACTGTTCTTTTCCTACTTCCTCCAGCAGAGTAGATAGGTCATTGATTTTAATTCTTTCTTCTTTTTGAATGTAAGCATTGAAAGCTATAAATTTCCCTCTTTGCATTGCCTTCACTGTATCACAGAGTTTCTGATATGTTGTATTCTTATTTTCATTCATCTCAAGAAATTTTTAGATTTATCTCAGAAATATCCTCTTTGACCCACTGATTATTTTAAGCATGTTGTTTAATCTCCATATATTTGTGAACTTTTCCTTTTCCACCTCTTGTTGATTTCCAACATTATTCCATTATGATCAGAGAAAGTGCTTTATATAATATCTCTCTTGTTGAATTTATTGGATCTGCTTTAAGACCCAACATATGGTCTATCCTAGAGAAACATCCATGAACACTTGAGAAGAATATATATCCTGCTGTTTTAGGGTGCAATGTTTTGTATGTGTCTGCATAGCTATTCGCTTTTTTTTTTTTTTTTTTTTACTGCATGCATGGAATAACTTTATCAGGCCTTTCACTTTCAATCTATTGGTATCCTTGGGTCAAGGTTGAGTATCTTGATGGCAGCATATAGATGGTTACATTTACTTATCCATTCCACCAGCCTGTGTCTTTTGATTGGGGAGTTTAATCCATTAACAGCCAATGTTATTACTATAAAGACTTTTATTTCATCCATTTTGACTGGGATTTTATCTGTCATATTATATTTTCAGTCTTTTAACACTTTAGTTACTTTTATTGATATAATCTTCATTTCCAGACTCTCTTCCAAGACTCTCTCTTATGTTTTCCCCCTGTAGCACTTCCTTTAATATTTCCTGCAAATCCAGTCTCTTTGTTATAAACTCCTCAGTTTCTGTTTATCTGTTAATATTTACTCTCATCCTGATTTTTGAAAGATAATCTTGCTGGATATAAGTTTCTTAGCTGGCATTTTTCTCATGCAGTATCTTAAAAATGTCTTACCCTTGCCTTCTTGCCTCCATGGATTCTGATGAAAAATCAACACTTAATCTTATTGGGTGCCCCTTATGTGTTATGCATCGTTTTTCTTTTGCTGCTCTCAGTATTCTCTTTGTCTTTGGCATTTGACATTCTGATTAGTAAGTGTCTCGGAGTAGGTCTATTTGGATTTATTCAGATGGGAGTACGTTGAGATTCTTTGACTCACATATCTATGTCCTTTAATTGGGTTCAGAAATTTTCAATCTTTATATCTTCAAATATTATTTCTGCCTATTTTGCTTTCTGTGCTGCTTCTGAGACACCCATGTCATGTAAGTTTGCATGTGTATTGCCATCATTTAGTTCCCTGAGACCCTGTTCAATTAATTCCATACTTTTCTTTAATTATTCTTATGTATGTTCACTTTCAGAGGCTATGTCTTCAATCTCACTGATCCTTTCTTCTACCTCCTCAAATCTGCTGTTACATACCTCCAGTTTATATTTAATTTCATTTATTGTGCCTTTCATTTCCATAAGTTCTGCTAATTTTATGTGTATGCTTTCAACTTCTTCTCTGTGCTCATCCAGTGTCATCTTAATATCCATAATCCCTTTACTCTTCTCATTGCATTTATTATGATTTGTTTGACCATCTATGATTGTCTCAAATCCTTTATGTCATCTGGAGGTTTATCTTGTTCCTTTAACTGGGCCATGTCTTCCTGATTCTTGGTATGGATTGTAATTTTTTTGTTGGTGTCTTGGCATCTGGCTTACTAGATGTATTTATTGTGGTTGCAGTGTCTGTCTTTACATAAGGGCTTTCTTGTGCTTTCTCCATTACTAGTTGTGTATTACTAGAAGAGGATGTAGTTAATGTTGTAAGTTTTGGAGGCTGAAGCTTCCCACATTGCCTCAGGGACCAATGAATCCTCTCCCACCTTTCTCCTTTGTCAGGGTTAGGGACAGAGCCACAGCCATGCATAATAATCCAAGTCATGCATGCCTAGGCCATCTGTAGTTGCCCAGAAAGACTGATGAATCTTCACATCTCTTCCTCCCTTGTCTGGGGCAGGAACAGAGCTGTAGGAGTAGGCAGCAACCAATGCTGTGTGGGCCCAAAATAACTACAGTTGCCCACATAGACTGATGTTGTACTGGCATTTATTCTCTGCCAGGGGTGGGGATGGACCCACTGGAGTGCCCAACAATCTAATTTGTGTGGGCCAAATGCACCTGCAGTTGCCCAGATATGCTGAGGGTGTACAGTCCCTTCTGTCCTTTAGAGTTTGGGAATGGAACCACCGACAACTAACAATTCAGTCCCTGTAGGCCAAGAGTACCTGCCATTGTCCAGAGAGGCTGCGGATACACCAGCTAACACCTACCCTATCAGAGGGTGGGGTAGATTCATAGGACCCCAACAGTTAAGCCTATGCAGGACTAAAGTGACTGCCATTGTCTGGAAAGGGTGAGTCAACACCAGCCCCCACGTATCTTATTGGAGTGCCGGGGTAGATCCACAGGCACCCATCAGTCCAGGACTTGCAGCCTGAAAATACCTGTCATTGCCCAGAAAGTCTGAAGAAACAGTACCCCTCATATCTTACTTGGGGCTGGGGCTGGGGCTGGAGTTATATGTGTCTGACTATTCAGCCTTTGTGGGCCAAAAGCATCTGCATTTGCACATAAAGGCTGAGGAAATACAGCTCTTTTCCTATCCTATTGCAGGGGAGGAATGGGGCCCCAGATGTCCAACAATTCGTTCTGTGTAGGATGAATGCACCTGCAGTTACCCAGAGGAGCAGTGCAGGTCCTGACAGCTTTTTCCCAGCTGGAGGTAGGGCTGGAGCCTAGGCTAAAACTGCAATCTGATATAGGTCAAAAGAAGCTGTTTCCTGCCATCACTGTGATTTTCAATCAGCTCCTCTTCCCCTCATGCCAGGATTGGTGTTAAAATGGTGGCTACTGGCCTATTTCCAACTTGGACAGTTTTAAACATTAGCTTTCTTAGGGTTATACTTTAACCAGCTGAATTTACTAATCAGTAGCTGAAGTCGGTGGCCAACCGTCCGTTCCTCCCCTTTGTTTGGGAAATGGAGCTTCTTACACCAGCCACAGAATAACTCTTGAGGTGGCCTGTGCCACCAAAGTAAGTAGAGCACTGGCCTCTGTGGCGTGGCCTGCAGTTTCCCGGAAAGGAAGGTCCCCCTAGCTTTCTCCATGCCAGACGTGGGGCTGGGGTTTAGGGTACAGCTGCAATCTGATCTGGGTCAAAAGCAGCTGGTCCCTAAGTAATTGTGATTTTCAAACAGCCCTGCTTCTCCTTATGCAGAGTACAGAATTAAAATCCCAGATTTTGGCCTCTTTCTTACTTGGACAGATTCAAACTTCAACAGTTCTTAGGATTATACTTTAGCCAGCTGAATTTACTAATCAGTAGCTGAAGTTTGTGCCCAACCATCTCTTCCTTTCCTGTGTTTGGGAAATGGAGCTTCCAACTCCAGTCATGGAATAGCTCTCAAGGTGGCTTTGCACCAACAGTGGTGTATGGGCACTGCCTTCTGTGGCATTGAGGGCTCTACTTATGAATCTTCTCTGCAGATGGGCAGTCTCCTTCCATTTTTTCAAAGATATTGCAGAATTCTTTTCTGGACTCCTGGGGCCCCAAAACAGGTACTTCAGTTAGCTCTGGGTTATTACTAACAGCCCTGTAGAAAGAGCAGACTCTAGGATCTCCTTACTCTGCTGCCATTTTGCCCCTTCCTCCCCTATAGTTTTTGATGTAACTTTTAAAATAATATGAAAATTTTCTAAAAATAAAATTTATATTAAATAACGGAGCTAAGGCATCAATGTCCAAAGTACATAGAGAAAAGTTACTGCAGAGATAATAGTAGTCTTTACTAAAACAAAAAAGGAAGGTAGGAAGGAAGGGAGGGAGAGAAGGAGAAAAGGAGGGACAGAGAACAAACTCAAGAATCTCTAAACTTATAGATTGAATTGAGCCCTGAGGTAATCAGGAGAGTAATGAATTAAGACTGAATTAAGCCATAAATATCATTTGCTTTCAGTATTTACCCCTTTTGGTCTAAGCCCTTCTCCAAATGCATTGTTAGATGGCACGTGGTATTAATCCCTTGGTGCCAGGGAGGCTCATCCTTAGGAGTCATAACCCACATCTGGTGGAATGCAGTCAATTTATATATTGAGTTTGGCTGAGAAAGAGGCCACATTTGAGCAACAAGGAGGTCCTCAGGAGATAATTCTTAGGCAATATATAATACTAGGACAATTTTCATTTTAGCTAGGACAAGGTTCATAAGTACAAGCATCAATATCATGTGTCTGGTGCATTGGTCCACCCTCCTTTTCTAGACACTGCCCATGTACTCCAGAGATTCTTGCCACTCTATGAGAGAATGTAGCAGGACCCACCAGGATGGGAGTTGAATATTCCATTGGTTACTCTGTGTATCTCCACCCACTGAGACAAAACCCAATGACCACATGAACACATTCGCATTCCATAGAGGCATACCCCAGGTGTACACCCCCATTCATTCTCCCTACCACCGACACCCCGGACTAGTTATCTCTCCGTACCACAACTGCAACACTTCTGCAACCCAAAACTTCACCAAAAACAAAGCCATAAAAAAATAAAAATAATAAAAATTTTAAAACTTAAACAAAAAATAAAAGAAAGGAGGCGGGTGTGGCTCAATTGATAGAGCTCCCATTTACCATATGGGAGGCCCCGGGTTCGCTTTCCGGGGCCTCCTTGTGAGGGCAGGCCAGCCCACGCGGCGCGGTGGGCTGATGCAGCAGGACCTCACAGCAGGGGGGAGATAAGCAGACACAGAGAAGACACACAGCGAATGGACACAACAAACACAAGCAGCAAGGGGGCAATAAATAAATAAATAAATAAATCTTTAAAAAAAAGAAAAGAAAAGAAAAGAAAAATAATAATATAACTTTTTTGCATTTTGCCCTTCATCACCATAAGATCTGTTACCTTTAATGTATATTGACAATTTCTTCTGAATGTTCCCCCTATGTTTTACTATTTTTTTCACTTTATTTTCCCAGAAGCTTTAGGTTATAGAAAAGTCACATAGAAAATAGAAGAGATTCCCATACACCACACTCCCTCCCACCCCACATTCTCCTCTACCAATAAGATCTTACAGGAGTTTTGTTCATTTGTTAATCGATGAATGAATATTAAAGAATTGGTCCTAACCATGGTCAGTGGTTTACATTGTGCTCTGCCTTTTGTACTGTATACTTTTATAAGTTTTGGCAAAATGTGTAATGGCCTGTATAAACACAAGATCATGCAGAATAACTCCAATGCCCCAAATATGCTCCGTGTTCTACCCATTTCTCCCTCCCCCTCACCTCAGTACCCATGGCAACCACTAAGTTTCAATTGTTAGAGAACAAGGTTTATAGTTTCATACATTAATATTGAGGGCTCTACAGACTGGTCTCTTTTCTTTTATTGGGCACTGCCTATGTACTCGAGATGTTCTTGCCTCTCTATTTGAGAAAGTAGCAAGACTCCCCATGACGGGAGTTTGATATTTTCCTGTTTATTGTGTTGGGTCTCCACCCTCTGAGACAACACCCTATGTCTAGATGAACACATTTACATTTCATAGAAGTACATCCCAGGTGCACCCTTTGTCCCATATCCCTCCACCACTAATGCCCTGCACCAGATTTCAAAGTCAGTTGGGAGGTCATTCCAGAGGTTATGCTTACGCACGTCTCATGAGGATCTCACTGTCTTCCACAATAAACAGTGCCACAAGTAGGGGTGCTCCTGGGGGCTTTAGAGAAATCTAGACACTCTAGGTGGGGCAGACAACACCTGAAAGTTGGTGGTCCCCTATCAGTGAGCCTTACCTTGGAATATTTGATAACCCATCTTCCCCAATGTATCAGAGTTAGATTCGTTTATAATTTTCCTACACATGGTTCTTCTGCCCAATTTATTTGAACCTATAATTAGCACTATACTCATTAAATATATGTCCCAGGACTTAATTTACCAGTTGTTCATATGTTGGGTGAGCCCTGAATCTCAGCAGAGTTGCAGCCAACACCTACTCTCCAGTTCATCAGATTCACCCAGGACAACTCAAAACAGGATTTTGATGGACAGCATTCATCCCAAGAAGCAGAGAGTATCTGCAACTGCAAGAAAGACAGTTCCATCCATCTGTCCCATGGGATCTAAGCCCCCTCTTAATTGGAAGCAAAGTGGTCATCATCATCCCAAATTCCTTAAGATAGAGGAATGAACAAACATAAGGGGGAAATGCATGGACTAAAGTAGACTTATTATTCTAGTAATGGAAGAACTTGTAACATTAATATAAAGACAGAGGTCACCAAAGTTCTGAGGGGTGAGAGAGCGAAGAATGGGTGAAACATGGGGCATTTCTGAGACACTGGAATCATTTTGCATGACATTGCAATGATGGATACAAGCCACTATACTTCTTGTAAAACCCTATAAAATTGTGCAGCGCAAAGTTTAAAACATAATGTAAACTAGACCCTGCCTAGTAGCTGTGATTCGTTATGTTTTCATCAATTGTAAATAAGGTACCACACTGATGAAAGATGTTGTCGTTGGGGGAGATGGTGTGGTGGGTGTGTGTGTGGGGGAGAGAGTCCTCTATATTTTTTATGTAACATTTATATAATTCAAAGCTTCTTTAAGCATAAAGAAAAAAATTTAATAAAAAAGTATGAATTAAGAATATCTGTGAAAATTGAGATGATATTTATCTTGAGTAGCTTACACATTAGCATTGATGATCTTGTGGGTTTCAATATGGTGTTATTATTAATGTCTTTTCTAAAGCATATAGCTAAAATATTTGTAAACCTCTGTTTTTTATTGAAATTGATGCAAATTTGGCATTTTAATAATCATCTATTATATGGCAGCAGATACTTTGCAATTTCTTTCATGCATGTATATATTAGAATGTTATCATAAAAAATTAAAATGTATTCATGTAGAGTAGTTATGGAAAAAATAGTAAAAAGGAAAAATATAAGGACAGAAAAGAGATCTGCTAAAATCTGATAGAAATTAAGACATGTATTACAACATAAGATCTCTGAAATATTCTTTAAAATATCACCAATTTGACTTGCATATCAGACAAATACATGCAATACTTTATAAACTTTGAGTCAGAAAAAGGTATAAAGTAGTATAACGTGATATTTGCTCTGAGTTGAATGTGTCAAATTTCAGGCTTATCAAATTATGAACTGTTTGATGAGAAAAGGAGGAAAATTCACCATCACTACTAACCTAGATATTCCATATGCTATGCTGTTAGGGAGACTGGAAAGAAGAAGGCATGGATACAAAAGAAGACTGGACTCTGATTCTGTTGGATACTAGAGGGTATTATGGTATGCATCTGCATTCAAATGGACAAGTGATTTTAACTCTCTTTTATCATTCCTTGTTAAAAGACCTATGCCTGCCTTCAGGAGAGATCATCATGGCAGTTTTCATCAGCTTTTTGCCACTGGGAAGAAACTATTGTCTTGCTTTATCCAGAAATCTTTACATATTTTAATTTTATAAGGAGAACTATACAATACAAATCAGTGTAAACTTAATAGAAAAAGAAATACCTACAGCTTCAGTTGGATAAGACCTCAAAACAGGATATGACAGTAAGTTGTTCCTTTTAGAATTGCCCTTATTTAAAGAGTCCAGGTCAATTTTATCCTCTACACGCTTTGTGAAAACAGCAAAAATCAAGTGCATGTATCATGTGTACAGGTTCAAAAACTAAAAGTCAGACTTATTTCACCATAAGTTTTATTACCATTTACTAAATCTTGCTTTTATGCCCCTTCATAAACAATTTCCTGGAAAACATACCAAGAAGCAAGTGTTTGCTTCGTGCATTGATTATTCTCCAATCCTGTTGATGATCTTCCATCCTTTTTCAACAATCTGCACCTAGTAGTTTCTGCATAACTGAACATCCTCAAAAGATATTTTATTATTCTAAATCCTATTTGGAAAAACGTTCTTCCCCATTGTGCTTGGAATGAGGCATACAGGAAGTAAACATGCTTCAGACCAAGTCTTAAGGCACATCACTATCTAGACCCACAGTTTATAGCCAATAGCCACTGAGGCAGCCTTAGCAATACTTTAATGATCCCCTTTGGACATTAAATATTCCATTTACCCAGAAGGCATCTTCTAACACTTCACCATGATATCTCATTCTTCAAAGTTGATATCTCATTCTTCGGAGTTATTCTTTCTTTCTAAATGAAGTAAAAAAATTTCCCCCTCTGTGATGTTCTTTGTAGCATTATTTGCAGTTGCTTTCTCAACATCAGTACACAATTTCATCAGTCAAATCAATGTGTTCACTTAACTGTGTATTTGTGATTTTGTTTAATTTTTCATAAATATTTTTGCTAAATTTCTAAGATGTTCTATTTTTTTTTGTTCCATAGAAGGACCAACTGGGAAATGATGTAATTAAATCTAAAGGTCATTAAATTAATGTTCCAATGATAATACACAGGAAATATAATTGATATGTGATTTCAGACTCAGAGAAATTATATCTACTTAGACTATCTTTAAATATACAAGAAGGGAGAAAATGGGCTTGCACATTAACATGTAGGGCATTATAATTGTTTAGAATGCTCTTGCAATAACAGATAAAAGCCAATTCAAATTTCGTTAAAACGTATAAAAGTGCACAATCCAAAATATAAACCGTAATGTAAACCATTGACCATGGTTAGTAGCAATGCTTCATTATTTGTATATCAACTGTAACAAATGTACCATCTGCATATAAAATGTTATTAACAGAGGAGAAGGGGAAGAACGGGAAGGGGGGATGGTGTTGGATATATGGGAATCCCCTATATTATCTATGTGATTTTCCTGTATCCCAAAGATTCTTTGAAGATAAAATGTAAAAATAAGGCACTGAGGGAATATATGGAAGAAAATGTCACTGTACATATAAGACAACAGGTCTTACTGTGATGAAAGACATAATGTCTGAAATATATATATTTTTTATTTTTTTTAATATTATACATTTAATGATTGAAAGTATAAACAATTAAAAACTAAAAAGTAAACACAGATGAATAAGTACATACATTTCTCAATTAAAAGTACTGGATACATATAAAAAAATTTTTGAGTCAAACAATATGTTACACAATATATTTGGTTCATAGTAACACAATCATACAGAATTTGTCCTTTTGTGTCTGACTTGATTCGCTCAACATAATGTCCTCCAGGTTCATCCATGTTGCTATATGCTTTAAAATTTCATTTCTTCTTACAGCTGCATAATATTCCATCGTGTGAATAGATTACAGTTTGTTTATCCATTTGTCCATTGATGGACACCTGGGTAGTTTCCAACTTTCAGCAATCGTGAATAATGTTGCTATGAACATCGGTGTGTATATGTCTCTTCATGTCACTGCTCTCAGTTCTTCTGGGTATATACCCAGTAGTCGTATTGCCGGGTCACATGGCAAGTCTATATACAAATTCTTTAGGAACTGCCAATCTTCCACAGTGGCTGTGCCATTTTGCATTCCACCAAAAGTGAATAAGTGTTCCTATCTCTCCACATCTTCTCCAAAACTTGTAGGTCTCTGTCTTTTTAATAGTGGCCATTCTGATAGGTGTGAAATGATATCTCATTGTAGTTTTGATTTGCATTTCCCTAATCATTAGTGATGTTGAGCATTTTTTCATGTGTTTTTTGCCATTTGTATTTCTTCTTTGGACAAATGCCTGTTCAAGTCTTTTGCCCATTTTTTAATTGGGTCATTTGTCTGTTTATTGTTGAGTTGTAACATCTCTTTATATAACCTGGATATTAAACCCTTATTGGATATGTGATTTCAAAATATTTTTTCCCATTGAGTTTGCTGCCTGTTCACCCTTTTGACAAAATCCTGTGACGTGCAAAAGTGTTTAACTTTGAGGATGTCCCATTTATCTATTTTTCGTTTTGTTGCACGTGCTTTGGGTATAAGGTCCAAGAAACCACCACATACTAGAAGGTCTTGAAGAAGTTTGCTTACATTTTCTTCTAGTAGCTTTATGGTCCTGGCTTTGATATTTAGATCTTTGATCCATTTTGAGTTGATTCTTGTAGAGGGGTTGAGTTAAGGGTCCTCTTTCATTCTTTTGGTTATAGATATCCAGTTCTCCCAACACCATTTGTTGAAGAGACTGTTTTGTCCCATTAACATGGACTTCGTTGGTTTGTCAAAAACCAGTTGACTATAGAGGTGAGGGTTTATTTCTAGGTTCTCAATTCTATTCCACTATTTGATGTGTCTATCTTTATGCCAGGATCATGCTGTTTTGACCACTGTAGCTTTGTAGTATGTTTCAAGGTCAGGCAGTAAAATTCCTCCCACATCGCTTTTCTTTTTTAGAATGCTTTTGGCTATTCTGGTGCGCTTACCATTCCAAATGAATTTGGTAATTGCCTTCTCTATTTCTGTAAAGTAAGCTGTTGGAATTTTGATTGATATTGCATTGAATCTATAAATCAGTTTGGGTAAGACTGACATCTTCATGATATTTTTTCTTCCAGTCCATGAACACAGAATGTCTTTCCATTTGTTTATGTCTTTTAAATTTCTTTAATTTCTTTTAGCATTGTTTTGTAGTTTCCTGCATATAAGTCCTGTACTTCTTTGATTAAATTAACTCCTAGGTATTTGAGTCTTTTTGTTGCTATTGAAAATGGAATTTTCCCCCTGATTGCCTCCTCAGATTGTTCAGCACTAGTGTACCAAAACATTGCTGATTTTTGCATGTTGATCTTGTATCCTGCCACTTTGCTGAACTCACTTATTAGCTCAAGTAGCTAATTGCCCTAGCTAGAAATTCTAGTACAATATTGAATAATAATAGAGATAGTGGACATCCTTGTCTTGTTCTCGATCTTAGAAGGAAAGCTTTCAATCTTTCCCCATTGAGTATGCTGTTGGCTGTGGATTTTTCATATATGCCTTTTATCATATTGAGGAATTTTCCTTCTATTCCTATCTTTTGAAGCATTTTTATCAAAAAAGGATGCTGGATTTTGTCGAATGCCTTTTCTGCATCAATTGAGATGATCATGTGGTTTTTTTTCCTTCAGTTTGTTAATGTGGTGTATTACATTGATTGATTTTCAATTTTGAACCAGCCTTGCTTACCAGTAATAAATCCCATTTTGTCATGATGTGTAAGTCTTTTAATATGCTGCTGGATTCAGTTTGCAAGTGTTTTGTTAAGAATTTTTGGATCTATGTTCATTAGAGAGATGGACTTTATAATTTTCTTTTCTTGTAGTGTCTTTATCTGGCTTTGGTTTATGGTGAAGTTGGCATCATAAAATGTGTTGGGTAATTTTCCATCCTCTTCAATTTTTTGGAAGAGTTTAAACAGGATTGGTGTTAATTCTTTTAGAAATGCTTGGTAGAATTCACCTGTAAAGCCATCTGGTCCTGGACTTTTCTTTGCTGGGAGATTTTTGATGATGCATTCAATCTCCTTAAATGTGATTGGTTTGTTACGTTCTTGTATTTCTTGTAGCGTCAGTGTAGGTTGATTGTGCATTTCTAGGAAATTGTCCATTTCATCTAGGTTGTCCAGTTTGTTGGCACATAACTTCTCATAATAGCCTCTGATGATTCTTTTTATTTCTGTGGGGTCAGTTGTAACTTCCCCCCTTTCATTTCTGATTGTATATATTTCCATATTCTCTCTTTTTTTCATTGTTCATCTAGCTAGGGGTTTGTCAATTTTATTGATCTTCTCAAAGAGCCAGCTTTTGGTTTTGTTGATATTTTCTTTTTTTTTTTGTTCTCATTTTCATTTATTTCTGCTCTAATCTTTCTTACCTTCTGCTTGCTTTTGGATAGGGTTGCTGTTCTTTTTCTAGTTTCTCTAGTTGTTCAGGTAATCTTTGAGTTTAACTCTTCTTTTTTAATGTAGGCATTTAGAGCTATACATTTCCCTCTCAAGACTGCCTTAGCTGTATCCCATAAGTTTTGATACATTGTGTTCTTTTTTCATTTGTCTCAATATATTTACTGATTTCACTTGCAATTTCTTCTTTGACCCACTGTTAATTTAGGATTGTGTTGTTCAGCCTCTATACAGTTGTAAATTTCCCTTTTTCCTGTTTATTATTGATTTCCAGTTTCTTTCCATTATGATCTGAGAAGGTGCTTTCATCTTTTTATATTTATTGAGATCTACATTGTGCCCTAATATGTGGTCTATCCTGGAGAAAGATCCATGGGCAGTTGAGAAGAATGTATAACCCACTGAGTTTGGATGCAGTGTTCTGTATATGTCTGTTAGTTCTAACTTTTTTTCATCATATTGCTCAAGTTCTCTGTTTCCTTGCTGATCTTCGGTCTTGTTGTTCTATCTAATGATGTGAGTGGGGTGTTGAAGTCTCCAATGATTATTGTAGAAATGTCTATTTCTCCCTTCAGTTTTGCCAGAGTTCTTCTCATGTATTTTAGGGCACCCTGGTTAGGTGCATAGATATTTATGACTGTTATATCTTCCTAGTGGATTGCCCCGTTTATTAATATACAATGGCTTTCTGTATCTCTTATAATTTTTTTGCATTTAAAGTCTGTTTTGTCTGATATTAATAATAGCTACCCCTGCTCTTTTCTGGTTACTATTCACATGGAGTATCTTTTTCCAACCTTTAACTTTTAGCCGGTTTCTATCCCTGGGTCTAAGGTGAGTTTCTTCTAAGCAGCATATGGATGGCTCATGTTTTTTTATACAGTCTATCAGTCTGTATCTTTTGATTGGGGAGTTTAATTCACCCACATTCAATGATATTACTATAAATGCAGTATTTACTTCCTCCATTTTATTCTTTGGTTTTCATATGTCATCTTATTTTTGTCTGTCTTTTTACTCTTTTTGTTATCCATTCTGCTATTCTTTCTTCTATACTCTCTTCCAGGCCTCTCTCTTTCCCATCTTTTTCTTTTAGGTTCTAAGGCTTCCTTTAATATTTCCTGTAAAGGTGGATCCTTTTTTGCAAACTCTCTTAATTTCTGTTTATTTGTGAATATTTTATACTCACCTTCATATTTGAAGGACAGTTTTGCTGGATAAAGTATTCTTAGCTAGCAGTTTTTCTCTTTCAGTTTCCTAATTGTATCGTACCACTCAGCAGCCACCACAGGTTTCAACTCACAGTTCTGTTGTCGCGATTTCCCCCCTTTATATCCCTATCCTCTGGGTGGTGTCCAGCCTTCGTCTTCTGTCTTAAACCCTAGCAGATCTTTTTTGGGGTTGTTTCAACCTGTCCTCTAGCTATTTTCCTGGAGGCAAAGAGATTCCCATCTAAAATATTTTTTATTACTTCAAAAATTTTTTAAATATTTGTATTTGATTTGTTATTTTTAAAATTATTATTTCAATTTCTTATTAATTTTGTTTATTTTCTTGTCTTCATCTTTGGAGAGGTTTTGAATTATAGAAGGGTCACAACAATGGCAGGGGAAGATGGCTGGTGTGAGGTGACAGTGATGGGGGTATGCATGGGAAGGGGTTCACTTAAGGCATAGCTTAAGGCATATGAATATGTTCAAGTGTTCATGGGGTATTTCCTCTGTGGGACAATAACCAAAAAAACATTGAATTCCCATCCTGAGTAGTTCTGCCACATTCTCTAATAAGAAAGCAAGCATCCTTTGACTACAAGGGCCATTCCTAATGAAGGAAAATGGACCTTTGCACCAGGCCCTTGATATTGATGATTCTACTTATGAACCTTTTCTTGTGAAATTGAAACTAAGCCTAGTATTATAGGGTACCTAAGAGTTACATCCTGAAAGCCTCCTTGTTGCTCAAATGTGGCCTCTCTCTAAGGCAAACTCAGCATATAAACACACTACCTTTCCCCCCACCATGGGATATGCCCCTTGGGGATGATAGTCTTTGGCACTGATGGATTATTACCAAGCACCAACTAGCAGTGCATCTGGAAAAAGACCTTGACCAAAGGGGGAAATGGTATATACAAATGAGTTTTTTCGGCTAAGAGACTTCAGAGTAAGTCTTTACAGAGATTATGTTTATGTCTGTATCAGCAGGATCTCATTGACCACCACAGTTAACAGTCCCTCAAATAGCAGGGCTCCTCCACAAACTGTAAGCAGGGCAGACAGCTCAGGAATTCGGCACCCTGTCATTGCACCTTAATTTCTAATTTATGCTCCCCAGTGTAACAGAGTTACACTCATTTATACGTTCTCTACACATGGACATGCTGCCACTTTTATTTGAATCTCTAATTAGCACTATATTTGATAAATATATGCCCAAAAGACTTAAATTTTTGGTCCGTCCATGTGCTAGTTGAGCCCTGATTCCGTGAGTTGCAACACTTACTCTCCAGTTCATTTGGCTCACCCAGGACAACAAACAAGGAGATGATAAAGGACAACACCCATCCCAAGGAACAGAGAGGGTTTGCAATTGCAAGCAAGATAGTTCCATCCATCTTCCCCATGAGGTCTAAGCTCCCTCCCAATTAGAAGCAGAGTGGGCATCACCATTCTAAAATCCTCAGGATTGGGGAATGAACAATGGACTAAAGTGGACTTATTATTATTATACTATAGACTTATTTTATTCTAGCAATGAAAGAACTCTTATCATAGATATAAAGGCAGTGGTGGCCACAGATGTTCTGAAGAATGGGACAGGGAAGAAGTGGTGTAATATGGAGGCATTTTTGGGACATTAGAATTGTCCTGCATGACATTGTAATGATGGATACAGACCATTATATATTTGGTCATAATCTACAAAAATTGTGCAAGACTGAGTATAAAATATAATGTAAACTATAGTTCATGGTTAGTAACAATGCTTCGATATGTGTTCATCAATTGTAACAAATGTATCACACTAATGAGTGATGTTGTTAATGAGAGAAAGTGTCAGAGGCAGGGGGAGTGAGGGATATGGGAATCCCTTATTTTTTTTTATGTAACATGTAGGTAATCTAAAGCTTCTTTAAAAATAAAAACATTAAACATTTTCTAAAAATTAATGGACATTAATAATCTATTCAAAATTCTAGATACTTTGCTACAGAGAAGTTTTTGGTTTAGGAAAAATTCTGCAAAATGAGTGTTATCTCTTGTTCCCAATTTATGGATGAAAGTAATGAGGGGCAGAGATATTACAAGCTTAATCCAGTTTCAAATTTTTCAACTGTTAGTGAGTCACAGGCAACTCAAAGTTTAGGTCCAGTGGTCTATTAACAAAGATACAAACCTTAATAATGTTGGTAAAAGTCAATACTGATTTGTAGCAGATGTATTGATAAAAGTTTTAAACAACATTTCTCAAAAGAAGATAAAGAGGCTCAAAATAAAGTGAATTACATAATATGTAAACATGTAAATAAGATGAATAAAAGAGGATAATTTTGAGAAAATGTTATAATAGAGTGATTTCTCTAATTCACTTGATCACTTTTACATGAATAGTTCTGTTTCCAAAGAAAAATAGAAAATCTATCTCCTGACCAGATAACTCCATGAATCCTTGGGTAGAAGGAAAATTAATTATTCTCTTACTAAACCAGTTAAATTCCAAGTAGAAAGGTAAAAGTAATTTGAGATATTGAAATATGTAGAGAGCAGTTTTATAAACTTTCTTTGAGGGTAACTATGTCAGGAAAACCTGGTGAGTATTTGGATTAAAATGTAAATAGAAAGTCACATGTAATTATTGTCTTTAAATGCCATAGTTTTCTGGAAAGTTTGATGTTCTTGTTCTTAATTTTGTTGAAGTGGTCCTGAGATAATGCAACTGAGCCGGTTTCCTGTTGCTGCTGTAACAAATTATCAATTTAGAGACTTAAAACAATTGAAATATATTATTTATAGTACTATAAAACAGAATTCCAAATGGGGTTCACTTGGCTGGAATCAAGGTTTTTGCTGTGCTGAGAGTCCTTCTAGTTCTAGAGGAGCTCAGTATGTTGAGATGTTAATTGAGGCATGATCTGAGGACTCCCAGCCACCAGAGGACAGCAGATACCCAAATAGCACGGAGGAATGCCAGTCCCAACCACTCCATTGTTTCCTTTGAAGTTTCCAGGTGCTCTGCAGGCTGTCCACGTAAAAAAGACTAGCATACAGTCATGTTAAAGCAAACTGACCTTATTATGCATGTAACCATGGCCAACAGAAGTGGCAGGGATTATCCACGAAGGCTGGCCCCTCTGGAAAGCCTCTGCCATGGCAGATTGGATGACACAACTCCACACTTGCCACTTTACTTGAGGAAAAGGACCCTTTACTCCAGCAGGCCAGCTCTCCTTATACCCACCTGAGGGGATTTTCTAGCCGCTGGGTTATTGTGTAAACTGCAGAATTTCCACCCTGGTTCAAAGCTGGGACCTTGGAGCACCTGCCCATGCCACAAGTCCCGGGAAAAGGGCGTATGGTTAGGCAATTCCTGTACCAAGCCTGTCTCTGCTGGAGCCTGCTTGCATCCACGGCGTGCACATGGCCATGTGAGTTTTTTCAGGAGCTGCCTCTAGCTAACTAGCAGGGAAGAGGGGGGAAAGTCCAGGCCACAAGGGAGAAGTGAATGTGCCCTAGACTGCCCCAGAAGGGAAAGTGTGTTTGTCAAATTGTCAGCTATAATAATCAAAATATTTAATTCCTATAATAGTTAGGAACGTATTGAAAATAATTTTAAAATATCGTTAACAGCAACTTTCTTTTTAAAACATTTTATTTTATAATTCCTTTAAGAAATGGGTGATAGAGATGCTCCAAGGCGTAATGATTTTTAACTGGGAACAGAAGATTGTCCTGGCTATGGGTTAATGATAATTTTGTTTCTTTTTGTGCTTTTGCACTTTCAGGTATTTATGTCTATAGGATTTAAAAGAAATAAAATGAAATTTATTCTTGCAATGTTCTCTTCAATCTGTGTATTCGTTCTTAATATTTCATTACAAATTGTTGAATTTACCAGTAGCAATCATTACTATTCACAAAGAATTACAAAATCAGGAAAAGTAAATACTATAAGTAGCAATATTATAATTCAAGGAGTGCATATTAGAATTTATACTGTTAATTATTTTATATTTTTTATTACTACTATTGTAATATTTATCAATTGCTATGCAATAATTCCTACATTTTAAAAACAAGTAGATTTATTGCTTAACCTTCAGCCATGGAGAGAATGGCTATTTTAGATACGGTGTTTTATGTAAGCCTTGCCCATGGACCTACCATGAAGGAAGGAGAAAAATACACAATTGGTAAAGGTTGTTTCAAACAGGAGGGCAAGATCATAGATTTCAAATGCTACCAAGATCTCAAATAGAGACTTCACCTTGGAATTTGGCAAAATGGAAGCTATTAGCATAAAGGATGCAAACATAATAAAAAATGGATGCATGCAAAGTATGCAAACATAATTAACCAAATAACTTAAAAGAAGTAGCATTAAGTGTCTGAAATGTTTGACTTATTAAATGAAGCTAGAGAGAACAGTAGATGCCAGAAAATAAAGAGCTTTGGAGGCATTCTAAGGAGTTTGCAGTTAATCATGAGATCGGTAGACAAATATTACAGGAAGTTTACATCATTAAATTCTTGTTTCTTAGAATAATTTTTGTTGAGAATATGTGGAATGGGTTGAAAGGATAAGAACTTTATAAATGATTACTATAGTTTAGAAATGAGTTATAACTCTATGAAAAAAAATTGGCATAACATTTATAAAATGTAATTATTAGAAATTTTTTGACATATTGGAGATATGATTATGAGCATGCGGAAGAATAGAGAGCTCATATTTCTACCTCAGATGATATTATCCATTGTATTTTTTTTTTTTTGACCACAAGAGGAAAAGCAAGCCTGACAGGAAAACATGGAGCTTGGAGCACTCAGGAGAATATTTCCAGTAGGCAATTTGTCATTTGAAGTTGAAATCCAGAAACCTTTTGGAATATAATGTTTAGAGTCATGAAAATAAAGGTAAGATTTTAGCCATCAAAAGAAACATATCTTTTATAATTTTATTTAGAAGGTCATGTGTATTCCTCAATAACATTTTTTTGTTTGTTAGTAAGTCTGTTACTCACTGTCTTAATTTCCCAGGGCTACCAATCCACAGGTACCACAAACTGATAGCCTTAAAAGAGCATAAATGTACTGTCTCACAATTATGGAGTATGGAAGTTCAAAATATACAGGGGAGTGTTTTTCACTGTCTTTTCTTAGTTTCTGGTGTTGGTTTCCCACCATTCTGGGTCTTCAATCACTGCTTCAGACATCACATGGCATTCTCCTTTCTGGTATCTGCTCGTCCCTGTCCAATTTTCCCCTTCTTATACTGGTTCAGGGTCCATCTCATGGAAATTGGGGAGGGGGGGAATGATTTTTACCTATATTTAGTCTATCTAAAGTTTCATAATATTTGTGGATTAAGTGTTGTAGTAATGATTACTTCCTCTTTGTTACACAAGCTTATCTTTCCTAACATATCCACCACTGTGTCTTCCTGGGCAGCTTTATTTCTGGAGGTTTCACAATTACACTATAAGCAGAAATAGGTCTTCCAACTATTTGTGCTGTGGTACTTGATAATAGAGATTCCAGACTTCAGGGCAGACCTTAGAAATTCCTCTTATGATGTTGCTCCTTCCTTCAGAGGTCCTGTATTAATAGTAATCTCATGCATGGATTTACTCATACTCATTTTTTCTTTAGTGTCTAACACAAAATCAGTTGGAAACCCTATTGTGCTCTCCCAAATTTTGATTTCCTGTTGGACCAGAGAACATAAAGTATACAATGTTTTTCAAAGAGGCCTTTGGGAATTGCCTTTTCTCTAGGTGATTCATTATTATACATTCAGAATTCCCCCTATATCCTTTCCTTATATCCTAGCAATGATTCCATGATTTTGTCCATCTTGTGAAATGTAAGAAATCCAAGCACCATAACAAAAGTAAAACCTTTCCATCCTTTGCCATGTAAAGGAATTCATTTTAGGAGAACCCATAGTCAGCAGCCTCCCAGAATACACACTCCCTCAACAGAGTAGGAAGTACTTTAGTTTCCTGACAATGTAAGGCAAATTCAATTTCTTTTGTCCACTATCCCCAAATTCATTTCCTTCTTTCTCTTCAAATAGCCCATGTTTACACTCTTTGGACTGTTTGTTGATTGGTTGGTTAGTTTTCCTCTCCATATTATCAGTTGATGGTAAAAATTTCAAGTCTTCATGATGTTTATGTCTTCAAAGTCTATTTCTTTTTTATACATCATATGGAACAGCTGATTTACAGCACCCACCTATGATTGTGTTTGACAACTGGTCTTTCATATTGATTCCCTATTTTGATTTCATTTCCTACTTTTCCAAGGTATGACCAAATCATCTCTGCAACAAAAATTACATAATTTTTTAAATATTAACATTATTAGAAAAATTAGAAGATCTCTGGATAGAACACTGTCTTCTATTTATTAGTAAATGTAAAGGATGCAGGGAAGGAAGTGACGAAAATGGATTTTTAAAGAAAATAAAAAACTCTAGTATTGTATTTAACAAAGATGGCTAAAGTAATATACCCCTCCTAAATTCACACGTTCTTATTACAATGGGAACTGACACCCCTTCGTGGAGAAGTAGGGTCTATTCATTGTCCTTGAATAGGGGTTAGCATTGGAACTTCCTTCTAATGAGAGAAATCCAATTGAATTGCCAGTGCATGACTTCCTAGGCTAAGCCATATAAGGTATTTTCCTTATGAAATCATTCATGGCTCTTGGGAGCCGTGTGCTGACAGGTAAGAGTTGGACTTTTTAGTTCTTGCTTGCTGGTAAAGATCATGGGGATAGACTACATAAAGATGGAAGTGCTTGAGCAGCCCCCATTGTTCCAGTTCGAGTCTTCCCTATTCTGATGTCATATATGAGAGGATTCTTCAAATTATTCTTAACACTTCTTCCATATTGTTCATGCTGTCACCTACTGCAGGAGAGAAAAGCTGCCCCTGCTGAGCTCTCCCCAGAGCAAAATTCACGAGAGAAATAAATGATGGAGATATTTTAAGCCACTCATTTCCAAGGGTTTCTGTTATTTTTTAATGTAGCAAAAGATAACTGAAACAATGAAAGTAAATAAAAATTCATAGACGCAAGCAATAATCTAAAAATAAGTAAGTGATATTTTAACCAAATCAAAGGGGATTATTAAAATACTTTTTAAAAATTATAAATGAGAAATCATATTTGACCAAAGAAAGGTCCGTAGTAAGTGATCAAATCAACATTCTTTTATTTAAAACAGCAGGTGCTGGGAGTGTAGGTCACTTGAGACATGAACCCAAAGTCATTGTAAATATCAGAATTGATATTTTGACAGAAGCAGGAGTTTAATGCGTGGAAAATAGAAAAGAGATGCTGAGTCACTTCTTCAGCTACATCTCTTGTACTGCTGAAGACAGTTAAATCTCCAAATGAAGATATCTTATGTGCTTTCATTGCTAGGAGACTGCCCTCCTGGTGTGTATAAGAGGGGAGATAATATCAGGAGAGGTGATGAAAAACTACACTGAGAAAAGTGAGTAAATGCAAGCTCCATGGTGTGCACGGACCCTCTTCTCTATCATTTTCCCAAGAAATAATGGGTTACTAATCACTTCTGGAATGAGGAGAAATTATGTCTTGAGAAAAAGAGAAATTTTTAGAAGGTATTTATCTGTGTAGTAAAACATATCTGAAATGTAGGTTTCTTGAAACATGAGCATAATGAAGTGATAAAAGGATCACAAATGAATAAAACAATTAAAAATGAGCTAGCATAGCCCAGAAAAGAAATGAAGAATTCCATTGTAGATATAGAGCTATAAAAAACAGACAAGATATGAAAACATGTAGAGATGTAAAAGTTAGATTTGAGGAAATTTGTCAATATTGAATTGAAAGTGCAAATTCTTAGAAATATTAAGAGCAACATGAATATTGTTGAAGTCAGAGTAAAGAAATTGAATACATTACTAAGACAAATTAGAGTTAAATACAACTCACGACATCTTTTGTCACAAGAGCTAAGAAAATAAAAAAGTAATGTGAGTTAAAATCATAAAACATAGACAGGAATAAGAATATAAAAGTTGAAATAGAAAAAAATGAAACAATAACAAAATAGACAACTAAAATAGAATGAATTAAAAGGCCAGAATGATAAGAAGAGAGGAAAAGAAAAAAAAAGAGAGGGAAAAAATTAAAAATGAAGGCAAAACAAGAAGAGGTGGAATGAAAGAAAAGCAGCAAAAGATAGAAAATAGAAAACTGAAGGGAAGAAAAGAAAAGTAGGTAGGAAAAACAGGCAAAAGAAAAAATGGAATTAATGTAAGAAGAAAGACAGCAATTAAGAATCAAGACCACAACCACCACCACCACAACAACAAAAAACAACCCAGGAAAAATAGCCTTCCCTCTTAGGTCCTTAAGGAGTTCCTCAGTTTGCCCATATTCATCAATCAATCACCCAGTAGCCTGCCTTCCACAGGTGATGTACCCAGTTTTAGTGAATAAAATAAAGTAAAAGAAACTGATAAAAAAAAATAACAGATCCTAGACCTAAAACAAGAAAAAAATCTGTCTGTACATTCCCTGTCATAAGGTTCCAGCTGAGTTCCTGATAACCCAGTGGGTTCCCTTCTCTTATGAAGCACCAGGAATCAAACCAGGGACCTTCTATATACAAGGCAAGAATTCCCCCACTGAGCTCCACCAGCTCCACAGGTTAAGTAACTTTCTGAAAACTTATCTGGGTCTTCCTGCCCTTGTTCCCTCAACCTAGTTGGGCTGAGCAGGCCTGGTTAGGCACCTGTCTCCACCCCTTTACTGACCTAGATCCTGTCTTTCACAGAACTGTTGGGTGTGGCAGCCTTCCTGATCAGATCCCTCCTCCCCTCTACCTGGGACTACCTTGTTGCTGGTTGAGGTCTTCTTTGAAATGCAAAGGGGGCTAAGCTGGCCAAACTCACTGAAAGAATCCATGCTCCACCCTCAGCCAGACCCTTCTTCCTCCCAGATAATGCTCCCTCCAACTCAGTTGGCTGCAGGGAGCCAGGGGTTTTACTGAGGCCATTTGCCTTTTTGCTGGGGTATATATGCCATTTCCAGCCATAGGAGACAGCAACTCACACTTTTCCTTTGGCTTCTTTGTCTGTCGTGCTTTCTCCTGGATGACACACAGCACTTTCCTTTTCTATAGAACACCAAAGCAACACATTCTGGAAAGATTTTGCCTTTTCTTCATTGTTTTTTGTGAGACAGATGAGCTATACATATCTACTTTGATGCCATCTTCTTGGAAGTCTCCAACACAGTGCATTCTTAATGAAATCTAGTATTTTCATTACCACTTTAAGTCTTTACAACACATGAAAAATTAGCTCCTTTAATTTGTCTAAAAATCAGTAATTTTTTCTGTTTGGAAAATGTGAATTCTTATTTTGAAACAAACTTGCACAACTTTCCATTTCTTAGGAAATTAATAAATTCAACTAGATTCTCTTGTATTTTAATGAAAAAACTGTTTAACTGGCTTATAGAAACTAAAAAGCTGTATATATATATAGATAGATAGATAGATATAGATTTTTTTATTAATGCAAGTGTGGATTACAGAATAATCATGCATAAAATCCAAGATTCCCATATGCCACTTTATTATTAACACATTGCATTGGTGTGGACCATTTGTTACATTTGGTGACAGGACATTTTTATGATTTTACTTTTAATTACATTTCATGGTTTAACTTATGGTTCTTTGTACTGTGCGTCTCCATGGATAATTTTTAATTTGATTCTAGTACTATATAAACAACCCAAAATTTCCATATCTTAGTAGTAGGATTGCTAAGTCATAGGGTAGTTTTATATTTAGCCTTCTGAAGAACAGCCAAAATGTCTTCCTCAGTGAATTCACAACTTTATACTGTCCCAAGTATAGTAGGGAGCTGTGTAAAATGACAGCTTCCCACCAAAATTAGAAGGATGCATGAGGCCAAAGAAAAACTCAGACTTAAGTCCAGCTTTGTGAGCAAAGAGTGTTTAATAGGAGGCTTATGTACAGCCTTGCCCTTGATGGTCTAGAGGGGAGATCCTATCTCTTAGAGAGTCTGAGACAGGTCATGGTCTAAATCCTCATCCATGGTTTTGGGCAGAGATCATGGCATTTCTGAGTCTCCAATAACAATTGCCACATAGGTGTTTTTTATACTACAGGTCAACATGTGGATGGGGAGGACACATGAGGGGAGAGCATGATTAAAAAATGCAGTGCTCAATATAACAGGATTTCATTCTTCTCAAGTGCACATGGATCCTTCTTCAGGAGAGAACACATGGTAAGCCACAGACAACACTCAACAACTTGAAAAAGAGAGAAATTATACAAAGTAATTTCCCTGAACACAATAAAATGAAGCTGGAAAGCAGTGAGTTTCAGATAACCCAATTAGACACAAAGATATGGAAGATAAACAACACACACTTAGACAATCACTGTGTAAAAGAGGAAATTGCAAAAGAAATCAGTAACTACCTTGAAACAAATAAAAATGACAATACAACTCTTCAAGACCTATGTGATGCAGCAAAAGCAGTGCTAAGAGGAAAATTTATAGTGATAAATGCCTATATTAAAAAAGAAAAAAGAGCTAAAATCAAAGACCTAACTGCACACTTGAAGGAATTAGGAAAAGAACAACAAACTAATCCTAAAGCAAGTAGAAAGAAATCAAGGTTAGAGCAGAGCTAAATGAAATTAAAAATAAGAAAGCACTAGAAAAAATTAACAAAACCAAAATCTGGTTCTTTGGGAAGATTAATAAAATTGACAAATCTTTAGCTAGACTAACAAAGAAAAAGGGAAAGAAGATGCAAATACATAAAAAAAGGAATGAGCATGGAGATATCACAACTGATCCCACAGAAATAGAGTATCAAAAGAGGATACTTTGAAAAATTATATGCCAACAAGATAGATAGCTTAGATGAAATGGACAAATTTCTAGAAACACACAAGCCATCTACATTGATGAAAGAAGAAATTGATGAACTCAACAGATCAATCACAAATAATGAGTTTGAGTTAGTCATCAAAAACCTCCTAACTAAGAAGAGTCCAGGACCAGGTGGCTTCACAGGTGAATTCTAACAATCATTTTGGACAGAACTAACTCCAATCCTGCTTAAACTCTTCTAAAAAATAGAATTGGAGGGTACATTGCCTAACTATTCTATGATGCCAACATCACCCTATTTCAGGAAATATAATCAAGGCCTGGACGTTCGCAGTGTTTCACAGAAGGGCAGCTATTACACTTTAACAGTAACTACATAAGGATCATTTGATACAAAAGTGTTCAAACTGTTTATAGATCAGAATATTTTTAGAGTTTCCTGGGAAAGAAGTCTAAGCATACTTTATCAGTTATGAGCTCACTGTTATATCTCAAAGTTTTTTGTGCAACTATCTTTAAATGAAATGTTGACTAAAAGGGGAAAGAACTGGAGGGGTTGTGGGAAAAAATGCAAAGTCATATATGAAACAGCAACCCCACAAACAATGAATGAGTGTTCCTATTTCTTCACATTATCTCCAAAATATGTAAAGTTCTCTCCTTTTTTATAATAGCCATTCTAATGGATGTGAAATGTTATTGCATTGTAGTTTTGATTTTTATTTCCCCAATGGCCAAAAATGTTGAACATTTTTCATGTGCCTTAAGCCATCTATATATTTTCTTTGGAGAAATGTCTATTTGAATCATTTGCCCATTTGTGCGGGTGGGTTGTTTTACTTTTTGTGGTGGTTGAGTAGGAGAATTTCTTTATGTATTCTGGGTATTAAACCTTTATCATAAATATGGTTTCTGGATATTTTCTCTCATTGTGTAGAATATCAGTTTACTTTCATAACAAAGACCTTTTCTTGCTTTGCTTTGAGTGTAAAGTCTAAGAATCCATTGTCTAACTCAAGTTTCTACATAAATGAAGGTCAATTATTTCAATTAAAAAACATTTTTAATGTGCTTTATTTAAAAAAACAGACAATTCTTTCAGTAGTTATAACTGATAGAGGATATGACTTTGCTATTATAGTATTAGTGGACTTGATTACGCTATTATAAGTTTACAAACAAAATAATTAATGGTAAATTTATTGCTTACTACTGAGGTAAAAATTTAGAATTCATAGATAATTGTTTTTAAAACACAATGCAATATTCCTAATCAAACTTATCAATGAATGAATCAGAATTGTTTAAAAAGTTGGTTGAAATCAGTTGTCAGCATGTAGAAATAAAGTTTGCCTAACATCCAAAATTATGTAAGTCTTGGATATCTTTGTTTCTTTTCTCCTTAATATCAAGTTAATATAAGTATTTTTCTTCAAATGATTTTATGGTTAGATAAGTAATATCACTTCATTTATAATTCTAAAATTGTAAATTATATATTCAACTAAATTAGATTTTAAATTAAAATGTCTACATAAGACTACAGATGCTTAGAACCCATTTGTTGCAGTTGTCTTCTCAGAAAATTATCACAAAAATATATTTGCCTCATTCAGAAAGTACTATGTCAAATATCACACAATGGGTTGGCTTACACAGCAAGAATACATTGCCTCGGGGTTCTAAAAGCCAGAAGACCCAAATCAAGCTGTTGTAGAGCCATGCGGCTCTCATAGTCTGTAGTGTTCTGGTGACAGCAAGCCATGATTCTTAGGTTTCCTTCATTTGCACCCATGGCTGCATGACGTGGTGATGTCCTTGATCCTTTCTTACATCTGCTAATTTCTTTTGGTTCTCTAACTGCCTCTGAATTACCTTTCAATATAAGGCCTCTAGTAATTAAGATTAAGACCTCTTCAATTTACTTGACCACACCAAGCAGGTAAATCTAGAATGTAAGTGAAACAGAAAGTGGGAGAAATCTATATTTCTCATTGCCATGTGAGGTCTCAACTATAAACGTTTGTTTATTGAGATGTAGAGTATAAACTATGTATGATTAGAGCCACTTGTAGTGACTCCAGAGTCCAGAGTTTATCTGTAAGGAGAAGAAGCCACTGGTATTTGTGGAAGAGTTTATAAGTGTGAACACACACACACAATTGGATTCCTTATTGCTAAGATGTTGATGAGGATTTCTGCTCTTTAAAATGTCTAATTCTACTGTATTTTATTTATTTGAGAGGCACTAACTTGAGTTTTTAATGGATTGTTACCCACAATTACAGAAACACTGAATAAATCTGTGAATAAAATAAGAAAGGAGGATATGATATGAGTGTTGAAGAATTTCAAGTTGCTATGGGAAAAAGAAGAAAGAACTTATAAAATGTGAAGATGATGTCTAAGACTCTAAATTGAAGTCTCTGTACTATTAGGAAACTAGCCCAAATCATTCATGAATGATTCTCTCCATGGTAGGGTCTCTAGAGTCATTATATAAAATAATGTAATGAGAATCAGAAAATCAGCTGAAAGTTTCTTTGGGGGCTTCTCTAATTATGAATGCCTCCAAAGCTGAGGCCTTAGGAATAAATATTAAAAGACTGATACAGGATAGCTCAGTTTTCAGTAATGTTATTAATTTATACTTACTAATTTTCCAATACAACAACTATCTATACTCCATAACATTTTTTAAAGATACAGCAAAAGTAACAGAGAATAAACCATAATTTTAGATTTTACTCACAATTTAGCGATTTTTATCTGCACAAGTGTCATCTAGAAAGCTTGCTTTCTGAAAAGAGATTTGCACTTTTTGAAATATGGTGCTTGCTTTTTATTATTCAGGAAGTATCCAAGTAATCCAAGTAAAGCCTGGATTACTCCTAATGATTATGATAATGTTCAGTCTATAAAAACGTTTGCCTCAACTAACTGCAACCACATGGCTAATTTTAAGATAAATATAAAATCCTGTATTAAACAAGGGTAACATGAAGAAATATTAGTTTGATAATTTAAACTAATATGATTGAAAGTTAACTGTAACAACTTTCAAAACAAAAGATAATGTGCATTCTCAGCCCACAGCCAGACAGATAGATAGATAGATACAAATAGAGATGATATAGATAGAGATATAGAGAGATAGATGGAGATAGAGATATATAGATATAGATATAGATGTTGATATATATAGTATATATAGTTAAGCGCATTCTATAAAGTAAGAAGCAATCTGGAAAATGAAGGACAAAGAATTAAAGGCATAGAAGTATTTGAAATAAATATTTCTTCAGGACTTCTTCATTTATGCTGAGGTAGGAATAAGTATATCTCATAACAATTCTGAGTGTGTTTTCCAATTTTACATTAAGCCCTGATCATAGGGTGGAATTATATCCACAGACAAGAATCCAAGGAATATATCCAGAGACAAGAATCCAAGGAACTCAGAACCAAGATGAAATAATTAAGTAGAAAAGAGATCCAACATGGCAGAGTAGGGAATGGCAGCCTGCAGTCCACCTCCAGAAACTGTGGGGAGGTAGGCAGGTTTATCTGGCAAAAGGGAAACCACAGGACCATGGAGACAATTGGAGAGGGCTGCTAAAGAGAGGGGACACAGTTAGTCAGTGGAAAGGAAATCCATAGGAGATAGTGCACTTAAGTCAGCATGGAAATGGCTCAGAGGGACAGGGAAACCAAGGCATGAGTTGCCTGGAAGACCAGCTCTCAGCCGGCTCTGAGAGTGAGGAAAGCCAGCAGGCTACCAGGGGAGCATCCTGGTACCCAGCAGGTACTTGACATGGAGAAGCTGCAGAGCAAACAGGTATGGGACTGGCACCCAGCAAACTCAAGGGCAGAGAGGTGTAGAGGGGAGAGGAGATAGGATGTGCAGACCCGGGGTGGGGGGAAAGATGCCAGCCAGTGTTGAATTGGCTCTAGAGAGAGGGGAGAGAGGAGTGGCTCAAGTACGCTGTCATATCCACCCACCCAGAAAGAGAGAGGAACTGAGTCTGTGAGGGTTGGCTGACAGGCCCTTAACAGCCTGGGAGAAAGAATCCAGGAGAGACAGCTGGCAAACTGTCAAAAGCCTAAATGTCCTGAGGGGAAAAGGGCAGGGAGAGGCAGACAAAAAGCTTTCAGAATGGTGGAGTGGTTGTGGCTTACTGGTTGAATCCCTCACATATAAGAGGTCCTTGTTTCAATCGTTTACCTCCAAAAATATAAATAAAAAGAAAGAAAAGAAAGAGAGCCTGACCAGCCTGAGGGATAGAGGGGTGGGGAGCGGCAGCCCAGACACTGTAAGATGACCAACTATCCCTGAAGAGAAGGATCTGGAGAGTAATCCAGCAGGTTTTCAGGCCCCTAGCTGACTCCCTGGGGGAGCAGGAGCTGAGGGTCAAGCAGCCTTGTGAAAATTAATAGACTGACGTTATATTTTTAGGTTTTTTATTTGTTATTATATATTTTATACTTTTTAATTCTTTTTTTCCTCTACACCCAGGTACCCTGGTGTAGATTCATTGTGTAGGGCACTTCATTGCTGAGCACTGACAGCCTGAGATAGTTCTTAGAGGTCTAAGAGGAAGACCTGTTTTTCCTCTTTGTTTTAATTTTTTCCTTTGCTTCCCTTTTTTATTCTTTTAATACTTTCTTCTCTTTTTTTCTTCTTAGCATCCTTATTTATTTTCTTTCTTTATATTTTCTCACTTCCATTGTTTTTCTTTCATTTTACCTTCTCTGTTTGCATTTTCTTTCTTCTCATCTTTACAGTTTTTAATTTTATTGTATTTTTTTTTCAGTTTCAGTTCTTATATTATTATTTTCTTTCTCTTCTTCTTTCTTTCCTTTTCTATTGTCTTAATTTTCTTTTTGGAAGAACAAAAAAACAAACAAACAAACAAACAAAAAAAACCCCACAAGAATATGGAGCAAGTGGATCCAAAGGCCAAAGAGGACCCTTAACACAAAACACAATGAAATAAATTTTTAGACTAGAAAGAGAAGCTAACCAACTGAATTAGCCCATCAAGATAAACAGATGCCTGGCACAAGCAAAATTACAAACCATACTAAGAAAGAGGAAGACACGGTCCAGTCTAAGGAACACACTAAATGACAGGAAGAGACCAAAAACATGGAACAACCAATCAAGGATGTCTAAACAAATATCATGAATCAACTTAATGAAGAGAAGGAAGAAATAAAGAATATTAAGAAGACACTGAAGGAACATACTAAAGAAATTGTAATCATAAATAAGAAGAAAACAGATCTGTTGGTAATGAAAGGCAAAATGCAAGATATTAATAATATACAGGAAGTACATAACCACAGATTTTAACAGGTTGTGGGAAGAATTAGTGACATTGAAGATGAAACATCTGCACTTGCACAGATGATAGAACAGATAGATAAAAAGATAGAAAAATTTCAGCAAGGACTCAGGAAAATGAATGACAACATGAAATGCACAAACCTATGCATCATAGGCATGCCAGAGCAAGAAGAGAAGGGAAAGGGGGAAGAAGGAGTGTTGGAGGAAATAATGGCTAAAAATTTCCCAACTCTAATGAGGGCCATTGGATATACATGTCCAGCATGTGCAGCACACTCCAAACAATATAAATCCTAACAATCAGGATTAGTTTTCCAAAGGGGTGCTGAAGCAAATTACCAGAAATCTGTTGATTTTTATGAAGGGTATTTATTTGGGGTAAAAGCTTAGAGTCCCAAGACTGTGGAAAGTCCAACTCAAAGTATCCTTAGGAGGTACTCTCTCACCAAAGTCAGCTACCACCCGTTGAAGCAAGATGGTGGGGGGGCGGATGATTTCTACGGGGTTTCAGCCTTCCCTCAGCTTTTCTTTCAAGGCTTCTTATATCAGTCTCAACTCTCTCCCCAAAGTCAGCTGTAAGCTATCAGGAAAAAGGCTCATCTCACCCTAAGGGCCCAGGATTAAAAATGACAGAACTCTCTCACTTCCTGTGTGTCTATCTCGATTGAATTTCCATTTATTTCAGACTGAGCAAGGGAGTGGGTACTCAACCTCAGTTATGCCCTACTGATGTGGTTGAATCAAAGAAATGTCTCTGAGCAATCTTAACAGGTAATCTAATCAAGGACCTCTTAATTGAATCAAATATAATCAAAAGTTATCACACCCAGAGGAACAGGTTAGTTTATATACATATCATTCCTTTTTGGGAGTCATAAAATAATCTCAAACTGTTACACTCCACCCTCTGAATCCCAAAAAGTTATTACAATATTCCCCAAAACTTTAAAACATCTCAGTAGCAATGCTTAGTAGAAAATCAGATCATAATCTCTTATAGGAATACAGTTTTTCATGGGGCAAAAGTCCCTCTGATTGTAGACCTGTTAAACTTACAAAATAATTTATCTGCTTCCAATATACAAATAAGGTCTAGACATAGGATAAACATTTGCATTCCCACAAGGGATTTTGGGAGTGAAACATGCACCAGGGTCCCCAACATTTCTGAAAACCTGCATGGAATTCTCCATTAGATTTCAAAGTCTGAGAGTCATTCTTAAGTAATGGTTTCTTCTTCTCCTTGGGACCTCATGGGGGCCCACTCTTTCCACAGGCTTACCCAATAGTCATTTTCTAGGTTCCACCCTCATCAAGTTTCTGGGTGGTGACCCAGCTCAAGATCTCACCCTCCAAGAAAATTGGGGTGGTGGCCATACTTTTCTCAGTCTCTGGGGTACAGTCTCAACCCTCTTGTTACAGTAAAGTGGTGGTAACATTTTTTTCTAATCTCTGACTTACAGGCCCAACATCCTCACAACAGTGAGGTGGTGACCCGGTTTTCCCTGACCTATAGAGAAAGGCCCAGCTCCCTCAGAGGAGTGGGATGGTGACCTCACTGTCTCCAACCCATGGCAGATTGGGTGGAGATATATGGGTTGATGATGATCTCTCTGGGGACATTGAAACCTTAAATTCTGCTGAGACTTTGCAGATAAACCTGTAATGGTTTGCCTTGCAGAGACCACACAATGTCAAGCTTGTATCATCCAGCCTCCAGCCTCCCCCAGGCCTCCTCCCAGGCCTGAGGCAAGTGTAATCTAAACTCCAGTTTGCTCTATCCAACTTTCACCCTTCCCTGAGGATTCTGCCTGCTTGAAGAGATAAGTCCTGTCTCACCAGATGAAAATACAAAGGTATGCCCTGATGTTAGTAGCTTGCAGGATATTTCTAATCCTTATCTTACCCATCTCTTCCACCCTTCTTCTCTTTGACACCTATTACTAGACTAAATTCACTACAATCCCACAAAAGCAAAGTACCAAATGTGACCTGTGGGAACCCTCTGATCTTTACATCTAAGAAATAGCTTGGAGTCCTGTTTCTCTGCCCACACAAAGTATTCACCACTATGGGTTCCGGCCATAAACAGGATCTTTCCTTCGTATCTTATCTCCCACCCTATCTCCTATATATCACTAAATGTTTCTGTAACCTTGCTTCCCCATTATCAGCCTGGAATTCTTATGATGTGATTTAAGACCCCCAATACCTACCTGTTCCCCTGCACATTCACCCTCATCTTGACTGTGAAAAAATCCTGAATAAAAAGCGTGTTGGGGATCAGCTCCAGAGAATAGCTTCTTCCCCTGCTCTCCCCCTGACCTCTCTCAATCTCCGTGTTTAGATTAATTTCATTGTGCCATCACGGGCTCTGCTGGACAGACCCTTGCAAGACTTTGAAGGACAGATTGCTGCAGTGATCCATGTGGAAATATGCTATACTTTAAAAGCACTGCAAGAGTATTCCAATTTATATAGACAGAAATCAGGGGAGTATGTGTGGAAATGGATATTAAGGGTATGTGATAATATTGGAAGGAACATAAAGTTGGAACAGGCTGAATTTATTGATAGGAGCCCACTAAACATTGATTCCAGATTCAATGCTGTAGCTTGAAGGGTTAGAAAGTGCCCTAAAAGTTTCTTTGGGTGGTTGGCTGAAACATGGATCAAAAGTTTACCTAGAATGTCAGTGGTTGAGATGCCCAACTTACCCTGTTATACTGTAGAAGAGGGAATCCAAAGGCTTAGAGAGATTGGAATGCTAGAGTTGATTCACCATTTAAGACCTGTCCAAGCACTCCAGGAATGTCCAGAGGACACAGCTTTAACCAGAATAGTCAGGAACAAATTTTAAAACTAACTAAATCTTCACTGAAGAGCTCTGTGGTTGCTCTTCTCTATAGTTCAGATATTACTGTGGAAACAGCTGTCATGGAACTAGAATCCTTAAACGTTATGGGGATGATCATATCTCCAGCTGGTAGAAGCCAAGTAACAGCAGTTAATTACCAAGGACATTGTAGGCATGGTTACCACAATGAAAGGCAGACTCAAAGAAGAAATCAAAAGAGTCTGAGTTGCAAAATGCTATGGAATTGGCTAATAGATCATGGGGTACCTAGAAATGAAATAGATGGGCAGTCTACTAAATTCCTACTTCATCTGTATAAGCAGAAGAATTCAAGATCCAATGAACAAAACCCTAATTTGAATTACAGACACAGAGAATCACAACCCCTTAATCAACTCCCAGACTGGAGAGAGTTTATAGACACGGAGCCCCTTGAATGAGGGGAAGGTCAGGTTCCCTTGGGGAAGGATCCTGTTAAACTGCCAAAAATTTATTCTGTTAATCTTCATCCCAACTTTCCCTAAAGAGAACTAGGGCCTTTTACCAGGGTAACTGCATTGGGGAAAAGAAATGATCAGAAATTTGGGGGATTATTAGAACTGACTTAAAAGTGACATTCATTCCAGGAGACCCAAAATGTCACTGTGGTCCACCAGTCAGAATAGAAGCTTATGGCATTCAGGTGATTGGTGGAGTTTTATCTCAGGTATGTCTCTCAGGGGGTCCAGTGGGTGCCCAGGCCTATTTGGTGGTTATTTCCCCAATTCCAGAATGCATAAATGGAATAGACATACTCAATTACTGGCAGAATCCCCACATTGAATCCCTGACTTGTGGAGTGAGGGTGATTATGGTTAGAAAGGCCAAGTGAAAGCCACTAGAACTGTTCCTACTTAGCAAAATATTTAATCAAAAGTAACACTTGATTCCTTGAGGGAATGCAAAGATCAGTGCCACCATCAAGGATTTGAAGGATTCAGGGACGGTGATTCCCACCACATCCTCATTCTACTCTCCTATTTAGTCTGTACAGAAAACAGGTGGATCTTGGAGAATGATAGTAGGTTATCATACCTTAACCAGGTGGTGATTCCAATCGCAGCTGCTCTCCCAGATGTGGTATCATTGCTTGAGCAAATCAACACATCCCATGGTACCTGGTATGAAGCTATTGATCTGACAAATGGTTTTTCCTCAATTGCCATTATTAAGGACCACCAGAAAGAGTATGCTTTCAGCTGGTAAGGCCAGCAATATACCTTCATTGCCCTGCCTCAGGGGTATATCAACTCTTCAGCCTTATATCATAATACTATCTGCAGGGAACTTGATCATCTCTCCTTCCCACAAGACATCAAATTGGTCCATTATATTGAGGCTATCATGTTGATTGAACCTAGTAACCAAGAAGTAGCAATGGCTCCAGAATTATTGGTAAGGAATTTGGGTGAGAGAAGACAGGAGATAAATTTAACAAAAATTCATGTTGGTGAAATTTCTCTGTGTCCAGTGATGTGGCACTTGTCAAAATAGCCCTTCTAAAGTGAATTTAATTAATCAACTAGATAAGACAAGCCACCTTACCCCTCTGCTGCTGTCATTGCCCAATGGGCTCATGAAAAAAGTGGCCATGGTGGTAGGAATGGAGATTATGCATGGGACCAGCAACATGGATTTCCCCTTATCAAAGTTCACTTGTCTACAGCCACTGCTCAGTACTCAATATGGCAGCAGCAGAGACCCACACTCAGCCTCGTATAATGCAGCATTCCCGGAGGTGATCAGCTTGCTACCTGGTGGCAGGTTGATTACATTGGACCACTTCCAAAATAGATAGGGCAGCAATTTGTTCTAACTGGAATAGACACATTCTCCAGATATGGGTTTGTCTTTCCTGCATGCAATGCTTCTTCCAAAACTACCACCCATGGACTTACCGAATGTCATATCCACAACCATGACATTCCACACAGCATCGCTTCTGATCAAAGAAGCCACTTCACAGCAAATGATATATCGGATTGGGCACATGCTCATGGAATTCACTTCTCTTACCATGTTCCTCATCATCCTGAAGCAGCTGGATGGAAAGAATCATGGAAAAGCCTTTCAAAGGCTCAATTATAGCACCAACTAGGTGGCAGTATCTTGCAGGGCTGAGGCAGTATTCTCTAGGAAGCTGTGTATGCTTCAAATCAGCATTGACACTGTGGTGCTCTTTCTCCCATAGCCAGGATTTGTGGGTCTAGAAATCAAGAGGTGGAAATGAATGTGGCACCATGCAGTTTTACCCCTAGTGACCACTATAAAAATTTTGCTTCCTGTCCCTGCAACCTTAAGTTATGCTGGTCTTCCACAAGGGAACACAATAATGATTCAATTTTACTGGAACTTAAGACTGCTACCTGGCCAATTTTGGGCTCCTTGGGTCTCTGCATCAACAGGCAAAGAAGGGAATTTCTGTACTAGTTGGCATGTATGATCCTGACTATCATGAGGAAATAAGACTGCACCTACATAACGGAGGTCAAGAATAGGTTGCTTACAATACAGGAGATCCCATATGGTGTCTCTTAGTACTACCATGCCCAGTGATTAAAGTCAATGGAAAATAGCAAAAACCCAATACAAGCAGGACTAACAATTGCCAAGAATCTTCAGGAATGAAAGTTTGGATCACCCCACCAGGCAAAGAACCAAGGTCAGTTGAGGGGCTTGCTGAAGGTAAAAGGAACATGGAATATGTAGTGAAAGAAGGTAGTGATAAATACGAACTTTAACCAAGTGGCCAGTTACAGAAATGAGGACTGGAATGTTCATGACTATTTCTTCCTTTTATTGAGTGTGATTGTATATGTACCTAAGGGAATATATTTGTTTTTCTTCCTTAACTTTCTCCCTTACATATGACATAATTTGTATTAGTTTCATGTTTAAAACTGTCAAGTTTAAGGGTGAATATTTCTCAAGGACTTGCACCCTATTTCTGGAGGGATTTAGTGCATTTCCGGTTGTATGCAGAACAATTGAATATTGCTAGGCAGAATATATATATATGCACACATATGTCTGTTATCGTTGTCACTCAGTGACTATGTTTTAAAGTGATATGTATGGATGCCAAGTAAATAAGGCAGTGTATGACATAGTTAAGGTTTTAAAGGAAAAAAAAAAAAACCTGCAAGCCAAGAATTCTATATTCAGCAAAGCTGTCATTCAAAAATGAGGAGAGATAAAAATATTCACATATAAACACAGAATTTAAGAGAGTTAGTCAACTACAGACCTGCCCTTCAAGAAATACTAAAGGGAGTGCTGCAGGTAGAAAAGAAAAAACAGGAAAGATAGGGTTGGAGGAGAGTGTAGAAAGGAAAATTATTAGTAAGACTAACTAAAAGAATAAAAAAAAAATTTTTAAAAATGACATATATAATCCTAAAGAATAATAGTTAATGTATGTAATCTTTGACAGTAATAACATTGATTGTTAATGGATTAAACCCTTAAATCAAAACACACAGATTGGCAGAATGGATAAGGATATATGACCCATCTATATGCTGTCTACAAGAGACTCACCTTAAACCCAGGGATGCAAGGAGTTTTCAAGTGAAAGTTTGGAAAATAATTTTACATGCAAACAATAACCAAAAAGGGTGATAATAGGTACACTAATATTAAGACAAAATTGTTTTTAAATGCAAAACTATTGTAAGAAGCAAAGAAAGATACTATATTAATAAAAGGGTAATCTATCAAGGAGAAAGATCAACCATAAATATTTATGCACCTAACCTAGGGTGCCCCAAAGTACATGAAGCAAAGAATGGAAAAACTAAGGGGAGAGATAGATGCCTCTACAATTAGAGTGGGGGGCTTTAATATACCATTATCACCATTAAAGAGAACATCTCAAAGGACTGTAAATAAAGAAACAGAGACCTTGAATAATACCTTAGTGGATCTAGACCTAATTGACATATAAAAAAAATTACACCCAAACACAACTGGATATATATTCTTCTCGAGGGCACATGAATCATTCTCCAGGATATACTCCATGCTAGGTCACAGAACAAGTCTCAACAAAATAAAAAAGTTGAAATTATACAAAATAATTTCTCTGACCACAGAAGAATGAAGCTAGAAATTAATAAGGGGCAGAGAAACAAAATAGGCACAAAGATATGGACGTTAAATAACACACTCTTAATCAGTGGATCAAGGAAGAACCTGCAAAAGAAATAAGTAACTACCTTGAAACAAATGAAAATGAGAACACAACATATTAAATTGGATGCAGCTACAGAAGGGCTGATGTGGAAATTTATTGACCGAATTCCTGTATTAAAAAAAAGAAAGAATTAAAATCAAAGACCTAACTGTATACATGTAGGAACTAGAAAAGAACAATGAACTAACCCCAAAGCAAGCTGAAAGAAGGGAAAAACAAAGATTAGAGCAGAAATAAATGAAATAGGGAATAAAAGAAGCCCTATACAAAATGTACAGAGCTAAAAGCTGGTTCTTTGAAAAGATTATTAAAATTGACAAACCCTTAGCTAAACTAACAAAGAAAACAGAAAGCAGACACAAATAAATAAAACACAAGAAAAGGGATACCATGACCGAGCCCACAGAAATAAAGAGTATCATAAGAGGTACTTTGAAAAATTCTATGCCAAAAAAAATGGATAACTTAGATGAAATGGACAAAGTACTAGAAACACACAAAGCCACCTACATGGATGAGAGAAGAAATTGATGAACTCAACAGACCAATCACATGTAACAAGATTCTACTCATGGGTGAATTCTACCAATTATTCAAGAAAGAACTATCACCAATCCTGCTTAAAGTCTTAAAAAATTTGTAGAAGAGAGAACATTACATAACTCATTCTATGATGCCACCGTCACCCTAATACCAAAACCACATAATGATGCCACAAGAAAAAACTACAGACCAATGTCTCTAATGAACATAGGTGCTAAAATCCTCAACAAAATACTTGCTGATTATGTTCAACTACACATCAAATGAATTACACACCATGACCAAGGGGGAGGGTCAGTGGTGTAGGGCTTGGTGGTGCTTGGATATGTGGGAAATGGTGTACCTGCGGCAAGTTTCTGTGGAATATAATATGTTCATCTTGTCATAGGGTGTTAACTCAGTGCTTGGACACCCACACAATAATCAAGAAAATATTAAACGCCCATCCTGGGGAGACCTGCTACGTTCTAAAATACAAGGGCAAGTATCTCTCAAGAACATAGACAGGGCCTAATAAAAGAAAACAGACCAGTATGTCAAGCTGTCAATATTAATGCATGTAACTATGAAACTTATTCTTTAAAAATTGAAGAGAGGGAAGAATAGGTGGAATACAGGGCATTTTTTGGGCATTGGAATTGTTCTTCATGATATTGCAATGACAAATACAAGCCATTACACATTTTGACAAAACCTGTAAAAGTATACTGTGCAAAATGTAAACTATAAACCATAGTTAGTAACAATGATTCAATATTTGTTCATCAGGTTTAGCAAATGTAGCATAATCATGTAAGATGTTATTATTAGGGGAAAATGTTAGAGGTTGAGGGGGTGGGATTTAAGGGAGTCCCTATATTTTCAATGAGGTTCTGTAACCTAAAGATACTTTCAAAAATTAAGTGGAAAAAAAAGATGAAATAATTTAGCAGAAATGAGTAGATGGTTCAAGAGAAATAAATAGACCCTAACCATACCCTGCTACAGAGAAGTATATATAAAAATATGAGAAAATTGTACAAGAAAATGTTTTTATGTATCTTTCCTGAGTAATATGATCAAATAATTTCTAACTTCAAATTGAAGGGAGGTACTATTAATATTTGCATCCAGTGAACAGGAAAGTAGCAAAGAATGATGTGTTTTCTTTCCCCTTAACATCCTTATATTATAAGTATTTATTGTGAAATATTCACACATATTCATATTATTAGAGGCCAGTGTAAAGAAAGCATAAGTGTTGTTTATCCAGGTACAATAATCATCAGCCTTTAGCTGATAGTTATTGTTTGCACATTCGCCCAATCTCATTCTGCTGCTCCAATTTTTATGTGGATATAAATGGTAGTTTAATCAGTCATGCCTTGAGCCAAATGCTAATACCTTTTCTCTCACTCCTTTCTCTTCCTCACCAAGCCCAGTTTACCCATAACAATGCCTATCTCCACCTTCCTTTTATTTTACTTATAGTCCTGCTGCTCTCATAGTTCAACTCTGACAGAAGGTAGATCTCTACAGGTCTGTGCTGCTTATGACAAGTTAAAGGGGGGAGTCAGACCAGCTGTGCCTGCAGCCTGCCCTCTTCTGCACTCTCCATGGACCCTATCGTGGTGCCTCTATAATGGCTGGGGGTGAGGCCCTGTTGCATGTGAGGATCACTCTCCTGTTGCTCGGGCTGGAGGCTCCTGTTCCTCTCTGCAATGTCCCTGGAGGAGGACTCCCAGTACTAGTGCCCCTCAGAAGTGGTGATTCCCTTGAGGGTAAGTGGCACCAGCAAACATATGAAGGCTTCAGGCTGGCAATCCTACAGCCTGCACTTTGGGGGCCAGAGACACATTGTCCACATGAAGGTCAAGAAGAGTTTTCTGGCCAGAAACCTCCCAGTGTTCACTTACACAGAACAGGGTGCTTTTCTTGAGGACCAGCCTTTTATTCCAAATGACTGCTACTATCATGGTTATGTGGATGGGGACCCCAAATCCCTGGTATTCTTCCATACCTGCTTTGGGGGCTTTCAAGGAATACTGCAGGTAAAGAATATCACTTATGCAATCAAACCCAAAATTTTTTTGTAACATTTGAACATCTGGTATATAAGACAGACAGTGAGGAGGCACAATTCCCACCTCTGAGATGTGGATTGACAGAAGAGGAAATGGAAAGACGATTTAAGTGGCAAGAGAGTGATAATTATACTCTGTAGCCAAACGTGCATGTGGACTGATGGTCTGTTGAAGTTGCAGTAGTGGTAGACAAAAATCAATAATGATCTCTGGAGAGAAATGAGACAAAGTGCAGTTGGAAGTTTCACTATTCTCAGAGTAGCAGCTTCCCTTTTTGTGTCACTGGATTTTGAATTCATTTTACTTAGTATTGAGATGTGGACTGAAATAAACTTACTTTCATGAGCTCACATAAACTTGTGTCTGATTTTTGCATTTGGAAGGGTAAAACTTTTAGTTTCCATACTCACAATGGTGTAGCACTTCTTTTTGCAGATCAGCCATTTAACAATAAACTTGGCACAGCCTATGTTGGGACAGTAAGTGATTTTTATTATAGTTGTGCAATTGCTGGAGTCATGAATAAATATTCAATTTTTGGGGGGGTGTCATTGTAGCACTGCAACTTGGTCATACTATGCGTATGTCCCATGATACCAAATACTGTACATGTGAGACTGGTGTTTGCCTGATGTCTGGGCAAGAATCATTATTAACTAAATTCAGTTATTACATTTATACTATGTATTTTAATACTATGATCAGAAGTTTCTACAAGTGTGTTCACAGCAGACCAAATATATTGGAGGTACCTAATGAGAAGTGAGGTGGGAATGAGGTGGTTGAAGAAGGAGAAACAGTGATTGTGGATCCATAAAACTTTGTAAAGAAAATCCCTATTGTCTGACAAATGGTAACTGAGCCCTGGGGCTATTTGTGCTTAAGGAGGGTTTTGCCAAAACTGCAAATGCATGACAGCATGCAAACTGTGTAGAGCAGAGGCCAGTGAATATGGCCTTCCAGAACGGTGCAATGGAACATCTCATCATTGCCCATTATTTGCAGAATGGGATGCCATGCAGTAGCGGCAGCTAATTTTATAACAATTACTGTAATACCCCACGATGAAGAATGTAGGACACATTTTGGCAGGGAGAACAAATGCGCAAACCCGAGTTGTTATGAAGAAATCAACACCCAAGGTGACCGTTTTGGTAACTGGTAGGATTGATAAAAATTATGTAAAATGTAAAATGTAAAATGTAAATCCGCTGGGAGCCTGTGTGGGAAAGTTCAATGTGAGAACGTGACAAGAATACCCACTTTGAAGTCTCATGCTTCTGTGCATAGGTCTCACTTAGATAATATCAGCTGTTAGACACTGAATTTCATTTTGGGATAACACTTGCGTTGCTGAAGTGAAAAAAGGCACAGAATGTGGACCTTAAAATATGTGCATCAGCAGGAAATGTGTCCATGTGCAACTTTTTAGGTGAAAATGTACAGCTAAGATGTTTAACAAATAAGGGGGTGGGCAGCAATAAACAACATTGCCATTTACAAAGCTGAATGGGCCCCACTTCACTGTATGGGAAATGGCTCTTGAGTTAGTGTTGACAGTTGCTCACCACCTGAATGAAGAGTGAAAATACAGGTGAAAAAAAAGAACCTACCAACCCACTGTGGTATTATGCTCTTATTCCTTTGTTTCTTTGAATTATTTTGTTAAATTTGCTTTGCAAGATATGCAAAACAGAAAATGAACCTAAGCAAGTGACCACTGGCAAGAAGACTATGGACATAAAAGCAAACATTCCTAAAAAATACAAACCCCTAGTGAATTTTCCCTTGCTTTATGTGTTTGTCTCCTGGCAGTAGAAATGTTAGTGCATTTTTGAGAAGCCACTGAGAGAAAATCAAACACATCATTTCTATTTCATGATCACGAGAGTAAGTTATGAAATAAAGGTGATTCCCAAAATTGCTTCATTATCTTAAGCGATTTCAATGGGTGGTTTTCACTGAATGGTTCTCTTTGGTTTCTTCTTCATAGGCAAATCTCATGAACTACCTATGTATGTTAAAATTGCTGTCTCTCAATTGCAAATCCTATTGCTCCTTTAATCTGCTTTGTTATCCAGGCATGGTAACCAATCAATCACATTTCTTCTTTGCCAACTGTACCCTATTATTTCTGCAAATAGAAGGCACTAGTGGGAGTCTGGTGAGCTGGTAATGTTTAATTGCTGTTTGTGTCAGTGCTGCCTCAGTAACAGCTTTCACCTTGGTAACAGCAGTTGCTTTCATCACACTTTTATTTTATTTTATTTTATTTTATTTTACTCTTAAACTGACACCAATTTGAGCTTCACAGATACCAGCACAGCTGTCCAGTGACCCACACTCAGAATTCTGAGTCCAAGCTACATGAACCCTCCACCAGGGACCACAGATTCCAGTGCCAGGTTGGCTGTAATTTCAGCTAACAGATCAGATTTTCTAGAGCCATGAGACCTGTCCTCTGCTTCTAGATTTGAATAACCTCAAACTTTTCCTTTTGCTCTTCTGTCCTAGGAGTGATAGCTACTCTTTGTTTTAGTGACTTGATATCTCAGTGTCCCTTTTTATTCCTCTTGCTCTCCAACAGCTGCTTCCCATATTCCTTATAGTTCATTGTCTCTTTTTAAAATTACTGATGTCTTTTTCCCTTTAGGGACTGAACTCAGACAGAAATCTTGCTTTTCTTATTAAAATAAAGAACACAAGTTTTGGCCATCAGATGTTTTGGAATTTTTTTAACCCTTCCTTTAAGCTGTTGGGGAAATGGTCTAACCTTAGATAGTATTTCTTCAAAATCTAAAAGAAAAATGTGTATATGTCACTAAATTTGTCTTACTTTCTGGGTTGCTATGACACAGTGGATTTGCTTAACAACTGGAAGTTATTGGCCCATAAACAAAGTAGCTAGAAGGCCTGATTCCTCCCAGGACTGGTAAAGTTCTGGTTGTCAGGAATTCCTTGGGTTCCTTGGTTTCCTGGCACATGGCTAAATCTTTCCCTCCCCTCCCCTCCCTTCCCCTTCCCTTCCCATCCCTTCCCTTCTCTCTCCTGTTTATGCTGGATTCCCACTTCCTGCTCCTTTCCATGGCTTTGCTTTTCTGTGTATAATGTCCTTTTCTCATAAAGACTTCAGCCATATTGTAATTAAGACCCACCCTCATTCAGTCTGTGCACACCTTAACTAAGAGCCTCTTCAAATGCCCTATTAACAAAGCAGTTCACACCCACAGTACCAAAGGTCAGGACTTGAACCTGTCTTTTATTGGGGGTATGATTCAATCCCAAGACAAATCCTTGGCTAACTTTGATTATAAAATAAGATTAAGAAAGTATTTGCAATTCTATATTGAATGTAATAAGCTTTGGCTTACCATTGTTACCTCTGTGGAGACAAAAATTAGACAATTACAATTAAATTATGAAAACCTTATTTTTGGGCACCAAGTAGCTGTGGAAACAATGAGGACCAAGTGGACTAAAATTCCTTTCAAATGATTTTTTTCTGACATATAAATTTTCTGCTTGAGCACTTGCTGGCTCTGCATGTGAATTAAGGATTAAGATTGACCCTGCTATGGTACTTCTTATGAGATAAAGAGACCCAATAATTCTCCTATTACTACAGAGGACTTGGTTGATAAATTAGAATTTGAGGAGTCTCACATTAGCAATGTATATTTTTTTACCAATCACATTTGATGAATTTGAAGGATATGTGCGATACCAGTGAGCTAGTCTGGAATTTCTAAATAACAAAGTTTCCAAAAACCATGTTATACTTTAGAAACAAATACATAGTAAAAGTGGACTTGTCTAAAAACATGTACTCTTCCCCGCCTTAAGGTGCTTATCAGTAATTAACCTGTATAAGAAAGGAGGGTTGAGAACTGGGTGGTGACTCTTAGTGATTGAGTTCATTCCAAATAATCTTTCATATCCAAGAAATAGGTAAACATAAACTCTCAATGTGAAGTCTAGCAGGCCCAACTCTGTACAACATAGACATATGAAAATTAGTCCAAGTTTAACTGAAAATGCACTCCATTCTGACCTAGCTCAATGCATGATTAGATTGAGGTCATCAGCTCTTCAGAATAACTTCCTAAAAAAAAGAAGGAAAACTCTCTAACGGAGTGATTTGGGGCTTCTTATAGATGTTTTATGCAAAAAAGATCAGTAATTATTCTTTTAATTACCAGACATGGAAAAAGTCAAGAAATTATGACTTATTATAAAGAGGAGAGAAAAGAATATCCTCTGTAAATTGGAATCTATATAAAATTATCAAATAAATATTTACAACTAAAAAAAACACATGATGTCTTATGAACTCAGTGGTTAGATCCAAAAGTACATTGGATAAAGTAAAACAATTCAGAATCACTTAATTGGAAGAGGACAATAAAAAAATCTCCACACCGAAGCACAGAGAAAAAAATACATAAAATAAGTAGCAAAGGCATAGATAGTTATATAAAAAGTTCTACCATTACTATATCCCAGAGAAAGAGAGAAGGGACAACTAAGTAAAATGTTATTCAAATAGATGATGAAAAAAAATTAAGTGTGCAGATTTATGAAACTGTTGTTTCAGAGTTTGTTACACATTTCTCAGAAGGACTCGATTATAATTCTCTTGTTTCTTTCTGTTCATCAAATTATATTCAGTCTATCTTCTAGTTTGCTGATTCTTTTCTTCTGCTTGCTCAAATCTTCTGATGTTTTTTTAAACATATTTTTTCATTTTGCTGAATATCATTGTCACCTGCAGTATTCCCATATTTTATTAAATTATTTCTCTCTCTTCATTGTTATTCAGAGTGGCTTTTTTGTTAAATCAATATTTGGTCAAAAGTTGTGCTTAATGCCCTCACATCCATGAGGATACTACCCATGTGCCTAGTGTATGAGCATGGTCTTGTAGAATACCGGTATGAGTGTGATCCAGGAATCTTCTTGGCTGTCTATTTCCCTGGTTCCTCTCTGTTACATATCTTTCTGGTTTGCCATTTGGCTTGCTGCTACTACATTCATGGATTTACCAGCCCCCTCTTAATTGCTTGCTGCCAAAATTTCCATTGTTTCAATGAAGTCCTTAGTTATGAACTTCTCGTTCTCTGTTCCAAATATATTTCGTCTCCCGAGGTAGAGCTGTGCCTGTCCCCCTAGGCAGATCATTGTCACCAGTACACAGGAATTGGAAGTGAAGACAGCAACCATTTGTGTCCATTGTTACCACAAATAGACCAGGGAGCATAAGGGAAGACATTGGTATTCTTGGCTTTCCTCTCTTGGTAAGGAAAATCTGCCCTCCAGGTGTGCTGGGAGAAGGAAAATTAAGGGCTCAATTTTTTAGGCCTGTAGTATCTGGAGTAGGACCTTCTACCTATGAGTAGAATGAATGAACTAGGCGACATCCACACAAAATAAAGTGTTCACAACACAAAGCACAGAGGGGGAATTAGGTAAGTGTTTATCCTGCCCCTGACTGAGTGAATCAACATAGCTTGACAAGGATCTAGGGATTGAGGGAGTCCCAATGTCTGGGCAACAACTGTCCATTACAGAGCTTACGTAACACAGAATCTGGGAGCCAGATGCATGGGAACATGTTGTAAATCACTCCAAGGATTCTCTCTGTTCTCACCCAGATTTAGTAGATTTTTTTGATAAATATTTCTCCATTTGAATTAAGCCCTTATGTTAATTTCTAGAGGTTTTCACTGTTTCTTCATACCTTTAACCAGTTAAATAATTGTTGTCCTGGGAAGAGGGTCCATCAACTCCTCACACAGACATTCTGGAAGTCCCAACCCCCAGGCATCTTGAAGAAGAGTACAAAAATTTTGGCATTGTCTGACGACCAAGCCTGAGCATGTGCTATAAATTAAATTAAAGGCACAATGGAAATGCCTGCCTATGTTTCCTGAATGTTCAAAAAACTACTAAACCAAATGGTCAAAACTGGAACACTACCAAATGTCTACCAATGTTATACCAGATAACTTGTGGTATGTTCACATGCCAGGATCCTAAGTAAGCAGGAATAATGCTCTTACAAATGCAACTGACAATGTGGATGGAATTCACAAACAAAATATTGAGTGAAATAAACCAGTTACAAATGAGTATATATTGTATGGTTACATTTATATGAAGTATAAGACAAGTGAAAACCTAATTTATGCTGATAGCAATCTGGATTGGACTTATTTTTGAAGAGTGGTAGAAGAGCGGAGGAAACCCAAAGTATGCATTGTATACTTTAATGTAAATTTAGAGAAAAAATATAAGACACTGAAAGGCTTGGTAAAGACAAAAATATAAATTTGCAAACAGAAACCACATCTAAACTTCTAAATCTTCTGAAACCCTTTCCTGTGTGCTCCCCAGCCAAATTTGACTTCATTAACCTCTTGCTTTACCAAGTTGTAGTTACATAGAAATCACTATGACTTTTCCCCTGAAGTATATGGTTTCAGTTCTAAAACAAAACTTTTACTATGTTAAGTGGGGATTTTCTTTCTTTATTCCATTGTTTATTTTTTATTATTAAAACGAGAAGTTTAATGTGATTATATCAAATACCATTGATTGTATACTTTGGATGAAGTCCATGCTTTATTGAAATGTATCCATAAGATTATTTGTTTAAAAAATGAGAAGTTAAGAATGAAATTTGAATGACTAAGAAAAAAATGCTGCCATTGATAACAAAGTCCTTCTTTTATGAAATGAAAGTGAAAATAATTACAGATGTATAATGAGAATTGTAATAATGAGTGCCCAGGGAGGAGACTGTATATCTTTTAAAAACCCAATTTTTTCTCAGGATCTCATAACTTATTCATAGTACTGATATTCAGAAATAAAAAAATTGACTAAGATAAGGAATTTTGTAGAAATTTTAATTACCCAGTGATTGTAAGTAATCCTTTTTTTTATTAAACTACAGATAATTGACCATTTAATAATGTTCTAGCAATTAATAAATCATGATTGCTCTAAATTCAGTTTTGAACTAGAAAATCCTTTGTGCCATCAATCAACATAAATAATATTCAGATGACTTAGTAATGTCATTATACAATGCATTTTTTTGAGAAAATATTAGAAAAAAAAAGTGTAATGCTAGGAATAATTAATCATGCATGTGACTGCTAGGAAATTTGAAGATATAATTTTATAATCTCCCTATTTGACTTAGAGGGCACTCACCTCAAATCACAGCTACATAACCAATATTTATCCTGCATATTTGCATTGGTTAGTTATACTAATCAATTTAAAAGAAAAAATAATCGTGAATCTTGACTCTACTTTTTCATGGAACTCAATTTTTTTATACAGGTTCATATATAAAAAACATACAATTTGGGGATATTGTTTCCTAATGCCATTAATGAATTTTAACAATTTTATGTGTGTTAATCTTGACTCTATTACTATTTGCTCCAGAATTCTATACCAAATATAAACTAATGTTTACAAAGTATGGGGACACTAATTTCTTGGGACATATCTGCACTTTGCTATCTTTTAGTGACATCCATATTTTACAAATCATGGAAATACTTTTATTATTAGTTTACCTTACCCATCATAAAACCCATGCAAATTTTTATATTGAATAACAACCAAGGGATGCCAGAGCTTAGATTGGAAACACAGGGCTATATTAGACAAGAAGCACTGACTATTAATAAATTAAGGATACAATGAAGAAATTATAAAATAGATCACTGAAGATGCACAAAGATAGAAATGGAAGGAATTAAAATAAGTTGAAGAATTAATGGGTTTTATAGCCTACAAACCTTTGGAAATATTGATCAAGAAAATGTAACGATAGACAAATATTAACAGTAGAAGGCAAACAATTAGGGCAAAAATAAAATCATAGACCAATAACATGTTCAGAGAATAATATGAAATGAATAAAAATCATATAGGTTGGTCATATCTTTCATCCATTCTGCCAATGTCCGCATTCTGACTGGAGACTTTAATCCATTTGCATTTAAATTAACTGATAATGCAAGACTTATTACTTCCCTTTGGTATTTTTTTTTGTAAACTTTATACCATTTCCTAACACTTTAAATATTTCATCCACTGCCTTTTAACCTGGTGATTTCTTCAAATATTCTATCTGTTCCTTCCTCTCTTTCTTCTCTTTCTGGGGCTTCCATAATGCATGTACTGGCAGGCTTGATGGTGTCCCACAGTCCTGTTAGGCTCTATTCACATTTTTCAATCTTCTTTTCATCTACACCTCAAAGTAGATGATTTCAATTATCCTACCTTCTGGCTCACAGAATCTTTCTTTCTTTTCTTAAATAAAATTTTATTGAAATATTTCATTCATATATGAACATACATAAACAATAAGTGTATAGTAATATGTGTGAATTTACAAAACAAACATGTATATCACCATACAAGGCTCCAGTATGTCACCCTATCACCAGCACTTTGCATTGTTGTGAAACATTTGTTACAAACTGTTACACAATCTTTCTTATGACAGCTATAATCTGTTCTTGAATTCATCAGTGTTATTTTTTATTTCACTTACTGTGTTATCAGCTCCAGTGTTTCAGTTTGTCTCTTTTTAAAAAGTATCTATCATTTTGTTGAAATTCTCATTTTACTCATATGTAGTTTCCCTGCTCTCCCTCACTCTTTCTGTGTTTTCCTTTAGTTCTTTAAGTATGCATGAAGCAATTTTGGTAAATCTTTCATATGTTGGAATTATGGGTGTTTTCATTGATGTTTTTTATTGCTTTACTTTGTTCCTTTGACGAGGTCATCATATTCTGTTCCTTTGAATGCCTCAAGATATTTTTCTGCAAACTGGGCATTTTAATACTTTAAGGTGTTAATTCTGGAATTCACTCACTGAATTGTCTTTTCCTTAAGCTTGTTGCTAATATTATGAATGTGAATTTTTGAGTGTCAGAAAATGATAAGCAAAAAGCAAAGAAATAACCTTTCCCACTCTTTTCTCTGTCACCTGTTTTCCCATTTTGATGGAAGTTAGTTCTATAGGGTTAATTAGGTTAGATTAAATCCAGAACAACTCCTTTACCAAATATATTTCATAGATAGCAGTGTGTGCTTCATATTAAATTGCATAAGAAGTATGCAAATCTGCTCATCTCAGTTTTTGAGATGGTAAAAATTATCAGTATATGGAACTAGTAACAATTTCATTTTGCCATTAGTAGAGTATTCTAACAATCGTGTCATGGAATTTTCTACTGATGATAACTTTCTGAAACAATTATCAGCATCAAATTGTTCTATACTGCCAAAAAGCAACCATGATTAGTTACTAGAAACTAATAAAAAGAAAAGTCATTTAATATATCTCTATTTCTGATTATCATTCATAGAGATAGCAAGTATTTCTAATTTTAAATGGAAACTTTTCTTTAGAAGTCACATAATCAGTGTTCACTAAAAATAGGTTTTGGACATTGTACTTAATTATTATGTTATTTAAAACTAATCCTCTTATCCTGATACCCTTATCTTTCCCCTACCACATGCACTAACTTGCCAATGAATGGTTCTACAAAACATAATGATGCCATCTAAAATATAATCATTCACATTTAGAGAGCAAACAATGCCTAAAATATGTAATTCTCAATTTGATAGTGTTAAAGTGAATTAAGGGTGAGAAAATAGCCCAAGGAAATTTGAAGAAGTGAGTATCTATATAATGAATAAAATTCACATGAAGTATAGGATGTAATTAGAGAGGGTATATTATGATCCATTATACAGAAATGCTTTTGTTAAGTAAAACAAGGTAAAATTGGTTTCAGCATCTCATTTATTTGAAACGCAGTATAGTAAAAGGATTTCTAATTTTTAAAAATTTTTCCTATTTAGAAATGGCCTAAGGAGTTTCTCTGTTATGTTTGTCTTAAATATGGAATATATTTCCTTAATGATAACAAAAAGAAATGATTTTGAAATAGTTTTTGAAACTCAAACGAGTTTTTGAAATTCTAATTTATTGTAGAATTGTCATCCTCACTAATGAGTCTGATGATGCCTACGATCATTAGAATCATAAGAGTCAACACTACTGCAATGCAACATCATTATAGTTAGATTTGATCATTGCCTAATCATTCATCATGTTTATTTTTATTTCATCCTACAAATTATCAATACATATTAGAAGGAAAGCTAAAGGAAAATATATTCACAGCTTCAAAAAAATGAAATTCATCAGCATCCAATAAAATGGTCTCAGGGATTAGTAGTAACATGTATATTAGCAGCTGTGTGCCCACTATAACAGAATTCTCATTTCCTTCTAATATGGGATTAAATAAACCTGCAGTACAAATTTCAAACACCTTAGGAATAAATGCATGAGACTGCTCATGCATCATCTTTACAAATAATCCTTTGATCACTTGAATTTTAAGACACTCATTTCATATTTTTAAACTCTCTAGGATACTTGCTCTCTCATTATTGTTATTAATATTGTAGCAAGAGAGAGCCTGTTCTGCAACAGGAAAGAGAGAAAAGAAATTAGTTGGACCCTGGAAAATTCAATGACCACAAAGTCAATATTAGATCTAAGAATGGAAAATTTAATTTCTTCATTTTCCAGTACTTGATTTCCAAAATTCATCACCATCATCTTCTTTATCATCATTATCACTTTCATCTAAACAATCATTTTATATTTCAGTGGAATCATATAGCCAAAATAAAATAAAATCTGCTTACATATATGATATCATTATTTTAACTGCTAAACTAATTGAAATTAAACTCTGTTTAAATAACTTTTAAAAATGTTCTCTTTTATTATTGTAAAATGAATTACTATGTACTTCATGGGTTTTTTAAGGTAGAGAAAATTCTTAAGAATAAAAAACAAATAACAGGAAAATTCACAATTCCTAGGAAAACCAATGTTGTCTTTATATATATTTACAAAACTCTATTCAAAGACGAATAAATAAAAATAAAGGAATATATACAGCATATTTATAGATTATATGTATACATAAAAATATTTCCTACCAATATTGTTTTTTTTTTTAAATTGAGATCATGCCAGTTGTGTTTTATCATGCTTTTACGTTTAAAAGTAAATCCCAAACATTTGGTTATATCAGTTAATGTCACTGACAACCTGATTTTGTTAAATGCATACAATTCCATATAAAATGAAATATGTATAGTTTAACCATTTCATCAAATTTGGAACTCCTTCATATTTTCCAGTACCATGAGCAATGCTATGATACATTTCTTCACCATATAGCTTTGACTGAATCACTGAATACTATTCTGGAATAATTCCTTGAAACAAAATTCCAAATCTTGATGGTATTGACTTTTCTCTGCAATTTTCTTGATTAACCCTTCTATATGCTCTGTTCCATTGTTCCTGTCTCCTTATGTTCTCACTAAGGTAAGTAATACCACTTTTTATTCTCTGATACTTGGATAAGTTAGTAGTAGGAGAACACACATGAATTATTAAAACTTGGAAGTGAAATTATCAAAAGAAAATGGGTAGTGATTAAAAAAAAACAAAACCTAATTATCTACCTGGAAGGTGAATGTAATTAAGAAGTGGGGGGTAAGCAGAATAATGACTTTTCCAAAATATCCTTGTCCTAATCCTTGAAACCTGTGAATATATTACTTTAACTTTAAAGTTGCAGATGGAATTAAAGTTGCTTATCATTTCACCTTAAATAGGGAGATAACCCTGTATTATCCAAGTGGGCCCACTGAAAGCAAGAAGGTCATTTGTAAAAAAGGGAGGTAGAGGGGTCAGAGTCTGAGTGATGAAATGTGAGAAAGATTGATGAGCTGCTGCTGGTAAGAAAGTGGAGAAACAGGGTCACGAAAGGAAGACAAGTGGTCTCTTGATATTGGAAAGAACAAAACACAGACTGTCCCTTAGAGGCTCCAGAAAGGGATGCAGCCTTGCTGAGGACTTCATTTTAGAACAATGAGACTCATTTCAAATTTCTGAACTACACAACTGTAAGATAAATTTGTATTGCTTCGAGCTCTTAATATTGTGGTAATTTCTTATAGCAGCTATAAGAAAATAATAAAAGGGGGATACAGGAAAAATAAATGTACCTTGGAAGATTAGGAAATCATTTTTATAGCTAAATAGTGTATTCATACACCACATTTAATGAATGTTTTGTACAAAATTTGATGAATTTAATGAGAGGAGTAACACACAAAAAATTTAATTTATAGAAAAGATATTTGATACACCATTTTATACAGTGCCAATTTATGGATTATGGCTATACTGGAAAGAAACTAATTTAAATGAACTGATAACTAGCTTAGAACTTAATCAGAAATATTTTTTTTCCTGAAGCCAGAAAATTAAAATAAAATCATTAATTATTCAATCAAAATAATCTCAGTATAAGAAAAAAATGAAAAAAATATATGCACACATATGTGTATATCTATATATATGTATGTGCAGATGTATATATACACTCTATTAAAATGCCTATATATGTTTATTTGTACATACATACAAAACATGCCATATAGAGACATTTGGAAGAGTTGAGTGGCAGAAAAAAACATTTTTTTTTTTTGCTTAAAAAAAAAATCTGACAAGTACTCATCCAAATAAATTTAGACAATTGACGAAAATGAACTATCAAGTAAATGATTTTGTGAATTTAATGAAATTTTGATAAAGTTTTTCTACATTCTTTTCTCATCTATTGTTTTTAAATTAGACTACTAAAAGTCTTATCTCCTCAATTTTCAGAATCATTTTACTTTGCATTGCTTGACATAAGTTTTTTTATTTTAGAAATATCTTCCATATTCTGCTTTGATTCACTTCATCTTTCTACTAGCATGAGAAAATTGTTTTGAAAAAATTTTTGGAATAGTATTAGAAAAATCTCACCATCTGTGGAAGTAATAAAATAGCACAGTAGTTGGAGTATGTGAGCTCCTGTAACAAACAAACAAATAAACCCAAGGTCCTCAACGGCTCTACACAACTAAGGCATCGTTCTTGTTCCCTGCCTCGAATGTTATCATACACCAACCAGCACCCCTTCTGAAACGCCCCTGTTCATAAGTCAGGGTTCACTAGGGAAATAGAACCAACAGCTTATATCTGTAAATATTATGATGCTTTATAAAATTATCTCAGGTAACTCTGGGGATACATGAGCCCAAGTACCGTAGGGCAGTTTGCAAGCTGGGAACTCTGATGAAGGTTTTCCATGAATTCTCCCAGAGGGCCCTCTGGCTGAAATAAATATGTAAATCCTCACTGCTGAAATAGTCATTTACACTTTTAAGACCTTCAGCTGATTGGATGTAATATCTCTCACTGCTGAATGCCATTTCCTCACATGATTGTAGATATAATCAGCCATTGATACTATTAGCATTTAAAGATTTAAGTTCATGAAATATCCTCATAGTAACAATTAGGCTAATGCTTGCTTGCCAAACAACTGGGCACAATTACCTGCCCAAGTGGACACACGAGCCTAACCATGACAATCTAACCCTTGTCAACTTAGAAGCTATTCATATTAACCCCAAACAATATTTAATCTAAAATTTAAAAAAATAACAGACATATTTTTCACCTAACAATACTCATCTATTCTGCATACCACTGGAAATGCACTAAATCTCTCCAGAATAAGGTACAAGTCCCTGGGTAATATTCACTCTTAAACTTGATATCCTACAACGTAAATACTATAACATGAAACTAATACAACTTATGTCATAAAACGGATAAGATAGGGTAGAAAACAAAGATATTTGCTTTATGTACATATACACGAATACTCATAACACAACAAGGAAAAAATACACTCCCACTGGCAGTCTAAACTTCCAGGTCAGTGGAGATTGTTGTGTCTCTTGGTGGAAGTGCTCCTGCTTTTGGAACTAAGACCTGTGGAACCAGCAGTGCTCAAGTTTTCAGGAACAGGAGGTAAAACTTTTTCTAGTGTATCCCTAGGGACAATAGTGAGTGGTGCCACTCCCATCTCTACCCTTGTTTCCTGGACCCATGAAACCTGGATATGGGAGAAACAGCTATGGGAGAAACAAGTGGATGCCAATTTAAACACACACAGTTTCCTGGAGAACAATGCCCAAACCCTGCAAAGTGTTGCCATACTTGGCACCATAAATGAATTTACAAAAAGACATTTCACCATAAGGCAATGACAAGAGTGGCTGGGGAAAGAGGCTGACTAGTATACTCCAACAGGTTATGTTATCCACTTCATTATTAAAATCTTCCTCTGTTGAAATCACCCCCTGGTGAGCATTCCTGTAGGGCACAAATATCTTCATGTTTATTTTGCTCACTAGGAAATGTCTATCCACATCCTCTTCCCCAGCCCTCTTTGTCACCATTTTTTCTACTCATGTTCCTTCCAAGTCCCTGACCATCCAACCAAACCATTGTGTACAGGCCATGAATCAGTGTACAAACCCACCTCTGGTCATTTCTCCATCCAAGCAAAATGAACAGCCAGGTGTACTGCTTGAAGTTCTGTCTACTAGGATTTCCCCTCACCACTGTCTTTCAGGGATGTCCCAGAAAGGTGCTGCAGTACTGCAGCTGTCCACTTTCAGGTGGTATGTGCATATCATGCAGAACCTTGTGTAAACCCTGGCACAAGTTTTATCTTTCAGTCAAATGATTTTAAGGAACGCCCCAAGAGCCATTGATAGGGCTAGGAAAGAGAAAGTAATGTGGTAGAGTAGAGTTTATGGGCATTTGGGCCACTTCCTCATATAACGTAATTATGCCTTCAGGACTGGCTCAAGTCCTATCTCATATATACCACTTCCATTTTATGATGGAGTGCTACTGTAATCCATTTCTGGTATATTGCTTGGTAATCTTAGCAAAATAAAATACCCCATCAGCTGACAGTGGTAACAAGTTATTGTCACTCATCTTCAAGAACTGGTCGTCAGGACTGAAGATTTGTCCTATCTGTGGAAAAGCCTGCCTCCCTAAATGTTTTACAAATAAAGAATTGGCCTCTCCCTGCAACTTGGGATAAATCTGAAGGGACAGACCAGTTCCAAAACTACTTTTGAGGCGACTGAGACCTCCCTTGAGGGTGAATCCCAACTTAACTGCTCTCTGTCCAATTTGTTTTATTTCCTTGTCTTCCAAAGGCATTGGCTATTCATATGCTCCAAGTATCAAAAATCCAACAGAGTCTCCTTCCCCGGAAACCTAATAAAAACTTGCATGATTGTATCCTATATTGTCAGAGATTGTGTTTTATTCCACACAAACATTAAAAGACTAAGATCACATGCAAATCCATGTAAAAAAATGAATAAATTGTTAAATTTAGAAGAACAATCTTTTATCTTATTTAAAATATATATTCTATGAATATTAAATTTCTGCACATAAAAGCAAATAGATGTAACAAAGTTTTAGAAATAGAAGTAAAAGGCTGGCAGAAAATATTTGGAACATGTAGCCGTTTGGCAATTTGATGTAATTTTGAAATCCAAAAATATAATTGGATCATGCTTGTAAACTGATGTGTTAATCTGGACATGATTAAGTTATGATTAGGGCATTGACTGGGCCACGTCAGTAGGGCATTGAGCCTCACCCCTTGGTGGGTGGGGAATCAAATATAAAAGGCAAGGCAAGAACAGAGTTGAAACAGTTTTGAGGAGCAGTTCTGAGGCTGGAGTTTTGATGTTGGAGAGAAGACCCCAGGAGAAGAGAAGAGAGCCATTCGCCTGATAGTCTACAGCTGACCTTGTGGAGGAAACAGAGCAGCTAAGCCCAAAGAGAAACGCAGCCCCAGGAAAAGAGGAACCCAAGAAGCCTGAACCATGGCAAATGTCGGCAGCTGTCTTGCTCCAACACGTGGCAATGGACTTTGGTGAGAGAAGAAACTTATGCTTTATGGCCTGGTAACTGTGGACTTCTACACCAAATAAATACCCTTTATAAAGACCAACCTATTTCTGGTATTTACATTAGCACCCCTTTTGGCTGACTAATACAGAACATATATTTGAGACTAGGCTAATATTGATTTCATGTAAAAATACCTTCAACAAATAAGATAAAATTCTGTGAAATCTGAGCAATATTATAAACAGGTCATTTATATTAAAATTATATGAATAAGATATAAAGGCATGAAATTCTAAGACATTGAAATCAAAGCAACTGAGATGTCTTTTTTTCAGTGTGGCTGGCAAGTTAGAAAAACATAATTTATGAAATTAGAGAACTGAGGTAAATGGGCAGTATTGTGGCAATATCAGTCTTTCTCAAAATTAAAAATGAGCATGCAAACTTTTTGACTCACCACTTTCATTTCTTAAAATCTGTGTGATATAAATATTGTCAGAATCAGAATTTAGTAAAAGTACTAATGCAATTCACATTTACAAAACCTTGAGTACACCTTAATTTTCCCTTTGTTAACATTTTTGTCAAATATACTGTTTTTCTTCTTTCTTATAGCCTCAGGTACATAGGGATAAATTAATCACATTCTTCAGTAAATGGGATATTACAGTCACTGTTCCAGGCAAAGCTCCCCTCTAGACATGTATATGAATGCACATACAGTCAAATACACACACTCCTTCCTGCTCAGTCCTCCCAAGTAATCATTCTTTTGTGTTTGATGTGGATCTTTTAATTTAATATGTATATTATTCATCATCTTGTTTGACTTGTCTGTTTTCACTTTGAAAAAGTATGTGACATTTCCTATAAATCAAAGTGATCTCTAATATATTCTGTCCCCTAATGTGGGTGCCTGTGTAGAGCCTGACGCCACAAATTACTCTTACTCTCATGTATTCTCTGGGAAAAGAGAATTATCTCCTATGATAATTTATTGAGTTTATCTATCAGTGAGCAGTATCATCCAGTATAGTTATATTTAATTTGTCAAAGTGTTACAATATTGCCTTTCTAAAAATTCCAAAGAAAAGATTAGCAACCTATATTATTCAGAATATTCCACACAAAGCACAGTCTTAATATACTTGGATTATTTCTGCCGTCCTGGTCCTAAGAAAGTAATCACATGTTCTCTGACAAAAATATCCACAAAAAAGTAAATGATGCAAGTTAAAAAAAGTGGGAGTTGGAAACTTTCTACATGAGCACATTATTAAAACAGCAATGCTTACTGTGAAAATAGCCACACCATTAACTATACGATAAGATCATATCGCTGAAATAGTTCTTTAGAAATTCTTTATTTTAGTGAAAGCAACAATGAATATGGCTATGTGTAGAATGAAGAAAGGAAAAATATGCACATTGGACATGGATTCCAGGGGATGTTTTCTGTTGGCAGCAATTCATTTTTTTTTTTTTTTGAGAATGTAATTTAGAAGCCTAATTAATAGATAAAGAGCTCACATAATTTAACTACAGGACATGTTTTGACAACTTTATAACAATTATTCATCCTAAAACTTCCATCTTCAGTAAATGTACTTGGAGTATTTCTTATGCAAAAATTTCCCCAATATATGGATTTTCCCACTGTTCAGATTTCCTGGCAAGTCTTTTCATTTCCATTTTGCTTCTTTTTATTTTAACAATTTGAGTATTCTCCAATTTTTCTAGATCATCCACACTCATATTGCCTTCTTTATCATACATTGGAGTGAATATAAAATTCCATAACTTTCTACAGCCTTTATTGATTCCCTAGATTATAACTTAATTGTCAAACCAAAAAAAAAATCACTCTGAATTCCCTTGGCAACCATAGTGCATTAAAATACAGAAATTAGTCAATGCATCTTTAAAATGTAGTTCAACCAAGCAGTACACACTATGCAATAACTGTTTAACTGTGAAATTGATAGCAGACAAATTAAAATTCAGTTCTAAGGATGTTGTTAGCCCCCAAAATTATGTCCATAAATGCTTTTATTCCGTCTAACAAAGTACCCTGTCAGGATAAATGGTAAAATAGTGTATTTGATCTTATTGAAAGTAAAGATAACTATAAAATAGACTATGATAAATTGTACTTTGTTGGCAAGTCTTTGTATTTAACATTCACACTTTTGTATCTATGAGCATGGGAGTCCCTTGTATAGCACAACTCATTCTGTGAGTACTGTATATAGCTTCAAGATAAACTTGAGTTATAAGGTCTTTAATCACAATTTTAGTACATTCTCTGTATTTTATGGCATTTTAGTTTGATACAGGCTGCTAATGCAAAATACCAGAAATGGGTTGGCTTTTATAATGGAAATTTATTAGGGTGAAATCTGACAGTTCTGAGGCTATAAAAATGTCCAAAGCAAGTACATCATCCAGAGATGCTGTCTTACCAAAGATCAGCTGCTGGGTCCTGAATTCCTGGATTCCTGGCACATGGCAAGGCAAAATTGGGGCCAGTCTCTGCCTTCTTCTCCAGGCTCACTTTCTTCCCAAGCTCAGCTGTGTGTGATAAGACATCTGGCCCATCTCTTTCCTCTCCTTTGATGCTTCAGCTTAGGCTGCTCCACTGATTCCAGCCTCCAGCATCTCTCTCAGCCTCTCTTTGGTTTATTTGTTTTTGTTAGCACCTGACAGTCCAGAAAACCTTCATAGCACCATATCACTAGCTGGATACAAATTTAAGGGACAGAAAGACTAGGAAATAAGTCCCAGAGATAACAGTTTAAAATATTAAAATGTACATGGCACAACAAACATTATGGGACACACAAAGAAACAGAAAATGAAGGCCCAGCCAAAGCAACAAGACAAAAATCCACACACCTTCAAAGAAGAGGACCAGGCTTTGGATATACCAAAGACTCTAAAAAATGTTCCTTAACAAGCTTGAGGAGATAAAGGGAAACATGGAGAAAAAACTAAAGTATATGTATAAAACAATGAATGACCAATATGAGAATCTCTGTAAAGAGATAAAAAATGTTAAAAGGAAAAAACATGGATTGGAGGGGTTGAAGACCACAATAAAAGAAATAAACATATTCTGGAGGGTTTCAAGAGAAGATCAAAGCTGGCAGAATAAATGGTCTAGAAGACAAAAATATTGGAATGATTCAGGCTGAGAAAAAGAAAGAAAAAAGAATTTTTAAAAATGTGAACAAAACCTGAGAGACCTATGGGATTCCATCAAGCTTAACAATGCATTATGGAGGTCTCAGAAGCAGAAGAAGAGAAAGAGGCAGAAATAATATTTAAATAAGCAATGGCAGAAAAATCCCAGAATTTAACAAAAGACTTGAATATGCTCATTCAAGTAGTCAAACAAAGCATAAACAGGAAAAATTCAATGAAAACCACCCCCAGACACATAGTATTGAACTGTCCATTGCCAAAGACGAGGACAGTCCTCTGAAAGCTGCAAAAGAAAATTAATGTATTATGCACAAGGGAATCCAGGTAATATTAAGTGTCAATTTCACATCAGAAACCATGGGGTCAAGAAGCCAGTGGTACAAAATATTTAGAGTGCTAAAAAGAAAACAATTCCCTACCAAAAATTTTATGTCTGGTGAGACTTTATTGCAAAAATGAGGGAGCAATTAAGATATTCACAGGTAAACAAAAGCTGACTTTATTTATTAACAAGCAATGCCAAAATAATTTCTTCGTATTAAAAGGAAAAGATGCTAGAAAGTGGATCATGTGACATACAAAATATACAGACCCCCAGTAAAGGTAAAGCGATGATAAGTGCCAGAAATACTGTTTTACCGTTTTGCTAAATAACTTCACTTTTTATTTCTTACTGTTTTTAAAATTTAAACATTTAAAAAGTAATGATATATCTGTGTATACAGACAACATATATATTTATATAAAGATATAATTTGTAAAAAGTACAACCAAAATGTGGATGTATGGGGAGGTATAGGAAAAGTGAATGTGTATGCTATTGAAGTTAATTCTTATCAAATCATACATGATTATTATAGATTTAGAATGATTGATTTATGCCTCATAAACCAGAAAGAAAATATATTAAAAAAGAGAGAAAGAAATGAGAAAGAACACAAAACTGTATAATACTAAAAAATGAAACAAATATGAAAGTAAGCATTAGTGAAAGAATTGAAAGTCAAAAAGGTATGAATTACAAAGACAAAATAGCAAAATGGCAGAATAAAGACCTTTATTATCAGTAGATACCTTAATATAAATGAATGAACTATCTAGTCAAAAGGCAGAGATCAGCAAAATGGATACAAAAGTGTGATCCAACTGTATGCTTTGTACAAAAGATGCACTTTAAATTAAAAAAAAAAAAAAAGTGGGTTGGAAGTGAAAGGATGGAGAAATTATACCATGCAAATATTCACTAAAAACCAGATTGGACAGCTATCCTATCAGAAGAAAATAGACTTCATTTCAAAAAGTTATAAGGAAAAAAGAAAGTCACTGCTTACTGATAAAGTGGTAAGTTCCAAAAGAATACATAGCAATTAAAAAATATATACACCCAATAGTAGAACCCAAAAATATATGAAGCAAATATTAAGAGATTTGAAGGGAGAAATAGATGGTTCTACATTAATACTAGGAGATTTCAATATACCACTTTCAATAATCAATAATATATCTAGACAGAAGAGCCTAAGGAAATAGAAGATGTGAGCAATATTCTACATCAACTAGATCTAGCAAATATATGTAGAACACTTCACCCAGCAGCAGCAGAATACACATTGTTCTTGAGTGCATATGGATCATTTTACAGTATAGACAATATGTTAGGACAAAAAAGTCTCAATAAATACAAAAATATAGAAATTCTACAATGTAAATTCTCAATGTACAATGGAATGAAGCTAGAAATAACTGAGGAAGAAAAGGAAAATTCACAATTATGTGGCTATTAAGCAATTTCATCTTATACTAATAATTTGAAAAAAAGAAATCACAATGGAAATTAGGAAAAGACAAAAGGAAATGGAAACACAATACACCAAAATGTATGGGATACAGAAAAGGCAATTCTAAGATTATAACTCAAATATTTAACTCCGAGTGCTTACTTTTCAAAGAAAGAGCAAACTAAACCAAAGCAAGCAGAAGGAAGAAAGCATCAAACTTTAGGGCAGAGATATATGTAATAGCAAAAAGAAACAAAAGAGAGAATTAACAAAATTAAAGTTAGTTTTGGAAAGAATAATAAAATAAATAAACCTTTAGCTAGACTGACTAAGAGAAAAAAAAGAGAGGACACAACTCAAACAAGAAATGAAAGTGGGGCAATTACTACCAACACCAGAGATTTTTAAAAAATGCTTATAAGAGGATGCTATGAGCAACTGCACACAAACAACTTTGATAGCCTAGATGAAAGGACAAATTGCTAAATATATACAAACTACCTATGCTTAACTCAAGAAGAAATGGAAGATCTCAACAGTCCAATAATGAATGAATAGATCAAATCATTAATGAAAAACCTCCCAACTGAGAAAACCTCAAGACTGGATGACTTCCCAAGGAAATTTTACCAAACATTCCAAGAGAATTAATACAAATCATGTTCAAACATTTAGAAATATTTGAATAAGAAAGAACACTCCTTATTCCATTCTATAAGGCTAACATCATACTAATGCCAAAGCTAAATAAAGATACTACAATAAATGAAAATTACAGACTATTATTCCTTACAAATATAGATGTAAAAACTCTCAAGAAAATACTGAGAAACTGAATCAAAGAGCCCAGAAAATATTTAGCACCATAATCAAGTGGGATCTATCCCAAGTATACAAAGGTGACTCAACATAAGAAAATCGAGTAATGTAATATACTACATTAACTGAACAAGGGAAAAAAACACATGATATACTCAATTAATGCAATAAAGGAATTTGTCAAGATCAGCACAACTTCTTGATTTAAAAAAAAACCAAACACTTAGAAAACTAGCAATAGAAGGAAACCTCTACATGATAAAAAGGCATGTGTAAAAATCACTGCTAACATCACAATCAATCATTAAAGACTAAAATCTTTCCTTATATGATCAAGAACAGGAAATTGGTGCCCACTGTCACTGGTGTTATTCAATATTAAACTGGAAGTTTCAGTCAGATCAATTAGGCAAGAAATCTAAATGCAAGGCATCCAAATTGAAAAGGAAAAGTTAAAACTTTCCCTACATGCAGATTACATAATCTTATATACAGAAAATCCTAAAAAGTCCAAAAGCTCTTACTCCTAATAAAAGAGTCCAGCACAGTGAGAGTGCACAAGATCAGGTAGCAAAAAATCACTGATTTTTCTATACATTAACAACAATCTGATGAAAATTTCAAGAAAAAATTGTGCTAACAATACTAACTAAATGAATCAAATTCTAGGAATAAATCTAATCAACGATGTAAATTTGGATGCAGAAAATAACAAAATATTGCTAAAAGGCTTCAAAGAAGAACTAAATAAATGGAAAGACATTCCAAGTTCAAGGATTGGAAAAATAAATATTGTTAAGATGTCAATTCTGCCCAAACTGCTTTATATATTGAATGAAACCCCAATTAAACTTCCAACAGCCTTCTTTACAAAAATGGAAAATACAGTGTTTTAGTATCTTAGGCTGCTTAAATCAAATTACCATAAACTCTTTCAGCTTGAACAATGGGAATTTATTAGGTTACACCTTTAAGGATGAGAAAATTTCCAAATCCAGACATCATCAAGATGCCAAGGCACATGGTGGTGTCTGATAGTCTTTTCCTTCTCTTCCGAGTTTTGTTGCCTGCACTTTCTTCCTTCTGTGGCTTTTTTTTCCATCTGCATTCACTTCTGTTTATAAATAACTCAAGAGAATTAAGACCCATCAAAAATGAAGTCGGTCACAACTAATCTAAACTAGCCTCATTAAATGGTCTAATACAATGGGTCTCACCCTCGGGATTGGATTAACTTTAAGAACATATATTTCTGGAGTACATACAGCTTCAAACAACCACAGAAAATCATCAAATTTATATGAAGGGGTGAGGACCACCAAATAACCAATGCCATCTTGACAAACAAGAATGAAGTTGGAGGATTGACACTTGTGAAATGTAAAATTAATTATAAAGCAATGGTGATCAAAACAGTCTCTCACAGGCAAAAAGATGGCAGTATAGAAAAATGGAATCAAATTCAGAGTTCAGAAATAAATCCTCACACCTATGGCCAAATGATTTTTACTGATTTTTGGCAAGAGTAAAAAGTTCACTCAATAGGGAAAGAAGAGTGTCTTCAGCAACTAGTCCTTGGAAACCAGATTCAGATATGCAAAAGAATGAAGGTGGACTCCTACCTCATATGATATACAAAAATCAACTCAAAATGGATAAAAGACCTAAATATAGAAAACAGATCTACAATCTTCTAGAGACAGCACAGGACAGTATCTTCAGGACCATTTGACAGGTGGTTTCTTAGACCACAAAGCATGAGAATAAGAACAAAAAATAAACAAATGCGACCTCATCAAAATTATAAAGTTTTGTCCATCATTTGGCTTAATCATGAAAGTAAAAATACAGTCTTCACAGTGGGAGAAAATATTTAGAAACTACATATTCAATAAGGGTTAAATATCCAGAATACATGTAGAAATCCTATCACTCACCAAAAAAAAAAAAAAAGAAAGAAAGAAAAGTAAAGTAAAACAATTTAAAATAGGCAATGCACAACCACAAGATGCCATTTAAAACCCAATAGAATGGATACTATTTTTTAAAAAAGGAAAATAAATTTTGGAGAGGATTTAGAGAAATGGGAACACTGGTTTCTTGGTTGAAATGTAAAATGATGAATCCATTGTGGAGAAGAGTTTGGAACTTCCTCAGAAAATTTAGTGTAGAATTAACATAATACTCAGCAATCCCACTTCTAGGTCCATACCTAAAAGAATTAAAAGGAAGAACTTAAACAGATGTTTGCATTCTGATGTTCAAAAGCAATATTAGTCACAATCACTGAAAGATGGCAACAACACAAGTGTCCATTCCTGATAAAAGATAAACAAAATGGGGTATATACGTACAATTGAATATTGCTCATTCATAAAAAGGAATGAAATTCTGATACCTGTGACAACATGGATTAACATTGAATATATCAGGTTGAGTGAAATAAGCCAGACACCAAAGGACAAATATTGTATAACCTCAGTGATATGGAGTAATAAACACATTAACAGAATGAGAATGTAGAATTTGGGTTAGCAGGGGTCAGGATGGGGGTAAGGAAAGGGAAGTTAATGCTGGAAGTGTGTGAAGTTTCTCTTTGGGATGTTGGGAAAATTTTGGTAATGAATAGTGATGACGGTAGGACAATATTGTAAACATAATTAACAGCTCTGAATTACATATTTGAATTTGCTTGAAAAGGGAAATATTAGGTTGTATGTATGTTATTAGAATAAAAAATTCAAAAGCCATAGGACTGTATAATACAATAAACACAACCATAAAAAATGGACTATAGTTAAATGTAAAAGTATAATAATGATATTTTTTCATTATTTTAGCAAATGTATCACACTAATGCCAGGTGTAATATGGGGTGGGGAGGTGTAATGAGAATACTGCATTTTCTCATGATTTTCCTGTAAACCTTCAACTGAGCTAATAAAAAATCAAATATGTTTTTTATGAGGTGACTGTCTTGTCATTCTTTTGCCTGTGGTTATTGAAATGTACAACACCATTTGATGAACAGATATTCTTACACAAAAATTTGCCTTGGCACCATTTTAACTCAGGAAATGATAGTCCTCCAACTTTGTTATTCTTCAAAATGAATTCTATTTGTTTTGAATTTCCATGTAAAATTTAGCACCTGCTTGTCATGTTTTGAGGAAAAGCATGGGAGTGTTGATAATAATTGAATAGACTATATATATACATATATATATGTATATATATATATATGCACACACACAAATTTGGAGTAGATGTCCATTTTAATAATATTGGACCTTTTAATCAATGACTATGAAACGCCTCTCCATTATATCTTAATTATTTCTCTTAGCACAATTTTCTAAGATTGTTGCTCTTCTTTTCTTAAATGTATTCCTAAATATTTCATAGTTTTTTACTGCTTTGAGTGGAATTGCACCCTTAATTTCATTTCTGGATTGTTCATTGATTATGTAAAGAAATATATTAGATTTAATATTAACCATATTTCAAGAGAAATGATGCACATGCCTCAATAAATCTTTTTAGTGGGTACTACAGTATTTTCCATATTCAGGGTCATGCCATTTGTGATAAAAGACAATTTTATTTTTTTCTTTTCAGTGTGGATTCTATTTTTTTACTTGCCTGAATGCACTATGTTAAATTGTATTATATGTGGGAACGCTTTGGTTAAAATATCTTTGAAACAGTTACAACCTACTTTGCTGTGCAAGCAATATACTGCTGCATGGAAAATAG
>JAQZBX010000257.1:0-123843 GCA_029593785.1 Cabassous unicinctus
AAAAACAGTCCAACGGAAATGTGGAGGAGAAAGAGAAAGTACAGGAGTGATTTATAGCTTTCCACCAGTCCACAGTGGGGGAGCTACAAGAGCATTTGTGGTTGTGGATTATATTTAATAATGCAAAAAAGCATGACACATTTTGAGAAAATGACTTTCCTGTTTGGAAGGTTAATGGATGTGCCTCATTCCTGTGAGGACAGGGCTGATGCATTCTTGCTCTTGCTCCCCAACCCTGCAACCAGGGAGTGTGTTGATTTTTTATGCAGGAAATGTTTTCTGATCGCCACAAAGATCCCTGTCTGTGGAAAGGGACAGCCAAGCTCCAGTCCCTCTTTCCTCCTCCCTCCCCTAACAGAAGTTGTCTTTGTGGTCAATATAAAATTGACACGTTGTTGGAGAATTTTCTTTAAGGGTAGCCAAGGATTTGTAAGAGGGATAAGAGAGAGAGAGAAGGGCTTAAGCTAGTTTAAGCTATTTCTCTGCTGGATGCAGTTAGGCGGATGGGAATTAAGGAAAAACAATGATGCAAGGGGAAAAGATACGTTAGAAAATAAATGCATACTCATGGCAGTGAGAGGGGAGTGATACCCGTTTGAGATTTCTACAGGTCAGTGTTTCATTAACTGCTGTGACTGAAGAAAACAAAGTGGTTTTAAATTACAGGAGTTCTTTTCTCTAGTAAAAATCCCAGAGAAGCACTTGCAACTGCAGGGATGGTATTTAACACCCTTTAAAACTAATTAGTGTCTCCTAGAATAAGAAGAAGCTACAGTACAGGCAGAAAACATGATGTTACATGCTGACTAATAAGACAATTAACCCCAGAAACTAGTTTTGTTGTTGTTGCTGTTGCTGTTTTTGGTTGTTTTAATAAAATCTAAAAGAAAAATCCATACCTTCTGTGTTAAAATTCTGTTTTCAAATTGGCTGCTGATGATGGTGGAAAGTGAATCCAGTTCCACAGCCCTTTTCCCTGAAAGGTAGCAAGTGGCAAGAAGAAAGTTGCTGTGTGTACACTAAATGTGATTTTCAAAGATTTTGCTGGTCATGATCAAAAGATATGGGTTAAGACCTTTGGGATTTGTGGAAGCTGTGCTAGATTGTCATGCTTTTGTTAAAGAATAAGAATAAGTGATTTTAGACATTAGATGTATAAATCAAGTGGGAGGATTTTTGTTTCTTGCAACTGACTAGCTGACAAAATGAAAAAGGAAAACCTTCATAGGCAAATAAATGATAATATTAAACTGATTAACATGTTAATACAGCTGAACTAGGAAAACTTTATATAATATGGGAACAGATATATCCTGTATCAGTAAAATTGAACAGTCTATATTTTCTTTATTCTGAATTTGTGCTCTTTAATTGTTTAGGTACTCTGAGTCAGAAAGGTAAGGATAACATAATATGGCTGATACATTTTGTAAGTAATTGTATATAAAATATATACAGCATTCCTTATTACCTCATTCAAAGAAGACCTTTTTGGCTATGCTGCATTTTTGGAAAGGAATATGAAAATCTACAGATTCTTAATTTAGTCATATTTATTCAAAGTGTACTAAATCCTAAATATTTGATATAAATAATATGTAAAATCTTATGAAACAATTATTTTATATCATTTTAAATAAACTATCACATTATGCTCTTCATAAGGCTTTTAAAGTTTATAATTATGTACTTGTGGTACATATATCTAATATTACTCTAAAGTGTCTTCACTTTACATTGTAACATGTAACCCTAGCTTTTAAAATAAGATGTTTGTAAGTCCACTTATATTTTATATTACTTGATGAATTTCATTTTCTATGGAAAAATAGCCAAAATATCCTGTAAATTATCAGGGAAATAAATACAAAATTACTGTCAAAAATTATCAACTCTCCTTTTATTTACTATGATAAGTACTGATTCAGAAGGCCTCAAATAAAAATATTTCCAACATTTACACCATAGAAGTGGTACAGATTAGAAGATTCCTTACATTTCATAGATGTGATTCCAGATTGTTTTGTGTGACACTGGTGATGATGGAAAAGGTATGCCAGATATTGAGTATTGTGAATGTGTCCATTCGAATTACAAAGTCTTAATTAGATATCATTTGAGAAAACTATGGGATTTCCAGAATGGGATATCTATTTTTGAGATAGGATTTCTATTAGAACATTCTTTAATGCATTCACGTAGTGAAGAATTTCATAACCAGAAAACAGCAAGAATAAAGCTATCATTGTTAGTAGTGACAACATCAACAATAATAAATGTTACCTTGAATACATCATTAAGTAAATTATTGGACTAATACTTCAGTAAAGGGCTGAAAGTTTAGTATATTTAACTACCTTTTTATTTAAGATCATATCTTATATACTTTGGGGTGGTACATGATTATAGAAATCTTGTGGCCATTTTCTCCATAATATTGTGTGATTTTGTGAAAGTCAAGTCAAGCAAGAAAATGAACCTTCCCTTTTAAAAAATAATATTTCTTCAGACAGTTATTACAAAGAAACTATCTACATATAGTGGTTATAACTTTTTTTAAGGAAACTCAAATAATATGTTTTTTATCGGGTTTTCAGATATGACCAATCTGGGGAGAGATTGGTATTTATCCATGAAGTCATCTTCAGTTTTCCTGGGGTTTTTACTACATTTTAAAGGACTCTTTTAGCAAAGATGATTCTGGACTATATGTCCAAGATATGTGATCTAAGAACTTATTTCTTACCAGCTTCATTTAAAATAAACAATTAAAATAGTTCTGACAGAAATATTCTACACCAGGATATCTAAATCACTTGTAAGCCTTAATAGAATCTTTGTTTCCAGCTAACATCAATGGTGCTACTTATGTGAAAAGAAATTCAGATGCCTGTATAGATTCCAGGAAATCTGAACACACACACTCACTTGTCCTTCCACTCTGCCTCTGCTAATCCTTGGTAATCTACTAACCAAGGGAAACTTCACTAAGTGCCTTTATCAAATCTAGTCCAGCTTTGTGTGCCTGTGTGCAGTTTTAGGCACACATTTGCAATCTGGAGCAATTTGTATTTCTGTCAGTTTGACTATATTTTGTTCAACCTTTGTTCTTCTTGCCCTCACTTTACTTTTTTAGCCACCTTTCACCTTCTTCTTTATATTCTTTGATCTTACTTCCTTTGTAAATGACTGCCATGATCCTATACTCTCTTATCAAAGTGTAGGAAGATACATGGAATGTATTGTTCCTTGAAGAAACAGAGCCTGACAGTTTGCCCTGCCCCTTTGCTGGATCCCATTGCCCTATGCACACACTGTAATTTTGTTTCTAGCATTTATCATTTTGCAGTGTGATTTTCCACTTACCTTTTCATCTTCCTCCACCACAGTGATGAAGTCTGGGGACTTGAATTGTCTAGCACAGTCTACGCAGGGCTTCAGTAAATATTGGTTGAAATGAATGTTAAATGAACAAAATAAAACAAAGCAAAATCTCAATAGGAAAGATAGGAATAAATTGATTACAACCAAAAGAGTAAAAATACATCACTTTGGGAAAGCAGCCACCTTTAAATTTCCTTTTATTTAGAGTAAGATAGCTATCATTTCTATTTCCATTAATATATTATTCATGCCAGCTTCTTATCACCAAGGTATTATTTAATAACATTTTTAAAAGAATGAGAAGAATGGAGTCCTTTGAAAAATATTCTTAATTTCATATATAGTTATTTCAAGGGATTATTGATAAATATAACTTGCTATACATGCCCATCTAAAAAATGGCAAGAAAATTTGCCAATTTCTTTCTGTTTTAACTCTTCGTTTCTCTGTACTTTTCTCTATTGCAGCCCTATCATTACTTCAACTACAGTAATGCCATTTCACAAGTCTTTTCTTTCACAGTTGGAAGAAATTTCTTTCCAAGAAAGAGGAAAATAATATTTGTATGTCAAGTCTAATGCTTCTGTTATTCATCCCTAATTATGGTCTATAAATAGAGTGCTGATAGAATATTATTAAAAAGGACTGATAGAGTATTATTACAATTGTAGGCTCGGTCATGTAAAATGGCATAATCTTTTTTTTTACCATTTTAAAATTTTGTCAGTCAATTTAGGAAGTATTTAATGGAACAGATATGCATGACAACATATATTTTAGACAATAAATAGAAATATTAAGAACAACATGAAAACTTAAGTTCATTGTAAGTGTATGTGCAAGTGTGTGTATGCATGCACACATGCCAGGCATTTGGTTTAGCAGGCTTTATTTGGAGATATAGATAAATGTACTGCATGTTAGTTTTCCTCTGAAATTGAGGTGAGAATGTTTTAAACTTTATTTTTCAAGTTTTAGGTTACAGAAAAGTTATATCGAAAATGTAGAGGATTCCCATATACCCCACCCCCACCCCATCTCACATATTCCCCTATTGATAACATCTTACATTAGTGTAGTACATTTGTTAAAATTGATTAACAAATATTGGAGCATTGTTACTGACCTTGGTCTATAGTTAACATTATGGTTTACACTTTGCACCATAAAATTTTATAGGTTTTAACAAAATATATAATGGCCTGTATCTGTTGTCGCAATATTATGCAAAACAGGTCCTATGCTCTAAAAATGCTCTCTGTTCCACCTATTCTTCCCTCTCTATCCTCTCAGAACCTCTGGTAACCACTAACTTTATATCAATGTTGCAAGTTCTTCCATTACTACAATAATATGTCTGTTTTAGTCCATGGTTGCATTCTCCCTATATGTTTGTTCATTCTTCAGTCTTGAGGATTTAGCCATGATGATGCCCACTCTGCTTCAGAATGAGAAGGGACTTAGATCTTATGGGGCAAATGGAAGAAATTGTTTTGCTTGTAGTTGGAGATATTCTTTGCTTTTTGGGATGGTGCTTGACAATCATCATCATTTTTTAGTTCTACTGAGCAAATCCGATGAACTGGAGAGTAGGTGTTGTAGGCAATTCTGCTGAGATTCCGGGCTCAACCGGCATATGAACAGACCAAAGATTTAAGTCTCTGGGACAGATATTTAATAGGTGTATTGCTAATTATAGGTTCAAAAAAGGAGTAGAAGAATCATGTGTAGGGAAATTATAAATGAGTTTAACTTTGTTACATTGGGGAAATAGTTTATCATATATTCCAAGATAAGGCCTATCGACAGGGTGCTGATTCATGGGGTTGTGTGCCTTGCCTGTAATGTTCAGATGTCTCTAGAGTCCTCGAGAGTACCTCTGTTTGAGGCTTTGTTTACTATGGCAGTTTGTGAGATCTGCGTGAGAAGTGCATAAGCATCACTTCTGAAAAGACCTCCTGACTTACTTTGAAATCTTTTAACTACAAAAACTCTTTTGTATTTAATTTTTACCCCTTTTGGTCAATGTCTTTTTCTAAATGCATTGCTGCTTGATGCTTGGAAATAATCCCTTGGTGCCAGGGAGGCTCATCCCTGGGAGTCATGTCCCATGCCAGGGGGAAGGTAGTGAATTTATTTGCTGAGTTTGGCTCAGAGAGAGGCCACACTTGAGTAACAAGGAGGTTTTCAGAAGGTAATTCTTAGGTAATAGATATTATTAGGCTAAGTTTCTATTTTACAAGAATAAGGTTCATAAGTACACATATTACTATCGAGGGCTTGGCATATTGGTCTGTTTTCTTTTATTAGGCACTGCCTATGTACTCTAGAGATTCTTGTCACTCTATTAGAGAATGTACAGGACTCCCAAGGATGGGGATTTAATATTTTGTTGGGTATTGTGAGGGTCTCCACTGACTGAAATATCTCTATGCCCCCATGAACACATTCATATTCCATAGAGGCATGCCCCAGGTGCACCCTTCCCCACACATCCCCCCACCACTGACACCCTACACCAGTGAATGTCATTTGATTTTGCTTAGAAACCAGCTTCATGCGTGCCTTTATATACTTCATTTCCTAATTGAAGCAATTTACTGTTAACCTGAAAAATTTTTGTAGATAGCTGCTTTTATAAAACATAGTTTTCTTCAGGGTCATTCTGTTGTATATTATCTATAAAAGCCATTTGGGCCTTGGTTCAGAAGTAAATATTCATTAAAAATATGCTATCTTTTACTGTATTCAAAATATAATGTACTGGGTTTTAAGATCGTGAAGCAGATAGAGCTGAGTTTTAATACTCTTCCACGTCATAACTGTGTTACTCTGTATTACTACTGTCCTGTTTTCAGATTATGTTAGTAATGCTTTGTTACTCAGGATGGAGAATAAGAAATGACATCATATATGAAAAAAAAAAACCATAATAAAATGAATAGTTTGGAGTATTTTAGTTCCTGTCAGTGCCTGTGGAATGTTCTTCCCAGTTCAAATAACTAGTAAGAAATGAGAGGTATTCCATATTTCTAGGTGTGCCATTTCATTGAAATGGAAGGTGTGCTTTGGTGTCAGGTAGGCTTGGGTCCGTAAAGTTCACCTAATAGTGCCTTTGGCAAGTTACTGAACTTGGCTTATTAACAAAATGGGAACAACACCTGCTATTGTGGAGCATCGTATTAAAGCAGATCACACACTTTCTCATGACAGATTAGGCCCTCAGTAAAGGTCAGTGCCCTTTCTTTTTCCACAGCAACCTTCTAGGCTTTTGATGGATAAAAGCAACTCCTAATTAAAACTTGCATTATATTTTAGCCATTTATATATTCTTGGAATGGTTTCTTATAAAATGTTGGAACATTGCTTTTCTTGTCTTCTATAATTTGTGTATGACCAAATAATCCAGACATGGGAAAAGGTTAACATTAAAAATAATAAGTTGAACTTTTGTAGTGCTTTATAGTTTTTTGTTTTAGTTTTTTTCATTGTCTTTTGAAAATTCTTCTGTATATCAGCACTAAACTCAGTTTTGTTTCGTTTTCCTTTTTTTGCTGGGGGAGAGGCAGATAGCAAAGAGTAGAAATGACTTTAGTAATCATGTGATGCTACATCGAGTTTGGTGGGCCTGCACAGGTTTGAGAACCTCGTACAACCTTGCTTTAATTGTTGAAGTGTGTGTGTGTGTGTGTGTGTGTGTGTGTGTGTGTGTGTGGTGGGAAGAATGGGGGTAATACCCAATCAATGATTAAAGGCATTCTTTCCCTGGCGAATTTCTTGTTATACAGTCATTTATTTATTTAATGATTAACAGCCTGCTGAATTCTTGGTCCTGGTCATGACAGTTTGTGTGGAATGCTTTTCTTAATGAATGTAAACCTGGGGGTCAGGGATGGGAATTTGGGTTAGAAATTTCAAGAAAGGTTTCTATTTTTTTTTTTATGTGTATATGATTAAAAATCTGAATAACCAAAGCAAAATTTGAACAAAACAGTGCTGTTTTTGTTCGAGCTGTTTGGAGTTAAGATATAGTAGCTCCTCAATACTGAGAATCTGTAGATCCATTACTTTAATAATGGAATACTCACAAAACTATCCATTATAGGTGAAATGAACTATCACTGGAGCGTGTTTCCTAATATTTTGGGTGTATGAAGCAAGAATTTATTTAAGTGTATTCTTTCCAGTTGCAACAGTTAAGATTGTCCTACATATTTCTCTCATTTCTTGTATGTAAAATCTTATGGGTATTTAGTGTATCCAGTTGACTCCACCAAGTTTTAAAATTTTATTATTCTACCTCAATGTAAAAGATTCTTTTCAAATCCAGTTTTTGTAATCTTTTTTATCCTTATCTTTTGGCTATAAACCAGAGAGAATTGATAATCAGTAATGATGTATTTTTTTGAAATCTTTTTTATCCTTATCTTTTGGCTATAAACCAGAGAGAATTGATAATCAGTAATGATGTAGATTCTTATTTATTTGAACTTGTCTAGAAATTTAGGGCACTTAAAGGATCATAAGCATTTTGCATGCATGTCTATTTTGTATTAGATAAAGAAAAGGTGGCATCTTAGTACCTTTGTGTTGATGAAGGCATGACTAATATATCAAAATACATCAAGCTGGTACTGTGTGAGTCATCTCAGGCTTGGGAAGCTGTCCTTTGAATATCATTGCTGATAGACTGCAAAGCCATTTAAGTTAAACAGTTTCCAAATATTTTAATCTCTGTTGCATTATGAAAGATGAAACCTCAATTGAGACCTATTTTGAAAAATAATTACTTTGATTTGAAAAACAGTCCATACTGAACTATTTGGAAAATTTATGACTTTGTTGGAATTTTTTTTCACTGAATTGTGATCAGTTATTACAGAACAATGAGCCCCAAGTTTCCTGCTAAGGCTTAAGTATTCAGATATGGAAAAGAAAACAGAACACTTTTGTTAATACTCATTTGACAATTCTATTTTCTTAAAGTTATAAAATACCATCCATAAGACTCCATAAAATGCTACGTATTTGATTACGTATTTGTTTATCTTTCCACTAAAATCTAGGAATTTTGCTCACTTGCAGAAAATGACTTAGTAACATAGCTGTTAAAGGTTATTAAGTAATGTATTTCTATTTTGCACAGAAAGGGTATTAAGTAACAAATGCATAGCAAATGCATAGCAAACAGCATATGCAGCTGTTTATCTCAAAATTGAGTGAATAGGAATCTTATATTCTGAAAAGTTTGCTTTGTGTATGTTCTTCCTAGTCCCAAATCCCTATCACCCATACATTATGCTTGAAATTTATAAATGATGGAGGTAAAATGGCTACAGTTTGGTTACTACTATGTTAAATGCAATAACTTTCCTGCTAACCTAATCCTGGATATTATATTCTCAAATCATTTTTTCTAGACAACCAATTTTCTTGGAGACTGAGGGTTGTTTGGGAAAAGAGAACAAATATGTACATGGAAAATACTTTAGAACACTGATGGAAATGGAAACCGATTAAAATATTTAAAATGGAACTTAAATGTACTCAGACATTATAAAAAGCATTAGGAAAATTGTGGAGTCAACCAGATAAGATGACCATAGTGAAATTATTCTTTAGCAATAAGTATGTTAAGGTCACAGAAAAATCTTCTCTTCTCAGTGATTCATGTGAGTAGTACGCAGCATTAATTTCATGACATTTCTATTGGTGTTCCTCTTTCAGGCTGATTTTTTAAAAAAAATTTGCAATCTTTTAAGTTAATTTCTACACTCCCATAAAACACATTTTAGAGAGATGCTATCATCTACATGTGACTCCTGAGGTAAAGAAGCAAAGTGTTTAAATAACCATTTACAGAATATAATGACCTAGCATGTAGGCAGTGCATTCCAGTTTTTACAGCTCTTTTGCATATATTACATTGTTTAATTTGGGGAGTAACTATATGAAGCACATATTTTTGGCCCCAGTTAACACATAGAATACCTAAAGACCATGATTTTCCTCTCTCTAAAAATTTTAATATAATAGGTTCAAATGAAAAATTAGAATATTTCAGAGCTATGGGTTTTCTGATTCCCTCTGTTTCTAGAGCAATTGAATCTGAATCACACATTCTCAGATTTATAAGGGACTTTGGTCATTATCTAGTCCAAACCTTACCTGATTAATGGAATCCCAATCTATGTACATATGATGGGATCATTATTTCAAAAGAACATAAATCTTATTGGAATTTACTTTCAATAATATATAATGTAAAAGGGCACAAGCATTTAGGACTCTTTGATAAAGCTGATCATTAAAATACTGGTATCTAGCCAAGACAATAATCAGACTGAAGACTATATTTTGTTATACTATTTAATGCAGACTAATATCTATAAACTAAGACTTTTTTTCATTACATTTTTGTTCTATTTTGCATATGTTACTAAAAAAAGTGGTGTGGGTCTCAAAAAAAAACCGACGGCTTTTCAGTCTAATCTCACTAACTCTGAAGAACAATGTGTTTCAAGCTCAAAGTCTGTGTAGATTTATTAAGATCTAGATTTACTAAGATGGTTTAGCAGGATCTATCTTGGATTTTCATTTGATTACTATTTGTTTGGGAATCTGTTTTTGGAGAAATAACATCTTATTTTTTTTAGTTATCTTATAATATATTGAGAAATAACTCTTGAGGGTTTCAGTGAAGATGTTGCTTCATCTTTATCTTTTGTGTGATCTGCTAATATTAATTCAATGTAAAAATGACATTTGTGCTATAGTAGGTATTAGGCAAAATGAAAAAAAAAAAGTTTAAAAAATACCTGAAACTCTAACCTCCCAAACAACATAACTTTAATTAAAGTTTAGTATTACAACTGGTATAGGGCATCTAAATACATATACATATGTATATAAACTTTAAGTGGTTGGGTGGGATATCTTTTGTTCTTCCCTACAGATCTACTCTCTACCCTCCTCCACCCTGCCTAGGAGACATCCTTGTCATCTGACTTCTTATGAGCAAATGTGGGACCCTGAAAGGGATTGGAAGACAGGAGAAGTCAGGTCAGGGTTTCTATTGTTCTGATGCCCCCCTTTGGGTTGGCTACCATGTCTACTGAAGTTCACCACTTTGGTTAGGTGGGCCTCTCCATTCAGCTCCCCATTTGAGGTTCTGTTAACCACTCTCTCCTCTCTCTCTGTTAGGCCCATAGGTAGTAATTGCTACCTTTGTTTCTAGCCCTGGGAAATCTATTATCTGGTTTCTCCAATAACTTCCCAGGTGCTCATCTCTTCTCAAATTACCTTGAGGACAGTGTATGTTTCTTACTGGGACCCTGACTAATAAAGGGATGTATAGTTGGAGAGATTACGTAGGAGATGGATTCAAAATCAATGTTTAAATTTTGATCCTCCCATTTAATGTGCTATGAGTCTTAAATAATAATTATTTATGTGTTCATCAATAAGTCTATTGTGTTTAGGCCCTCCAAGTGTTCTTTCATATTTGTTATTTCATTCATTGTCTACTTTGTTTTTAATAAAATAATATACATTAATATACATATAAATATGACTTTTTGATGTGACCCTGGATCATTTGAATGGGCCAAGGGCATTCAAAGTAATTTTTGTGACTTGATAATTAGAAAAAATAAAATAGGGGAGTAGATGTAACTCAAGTGGTTGAGTGCCTTCTTCCCATGTATGAGGTCCTGGGTTCAATCACCAGTACCTCCAAATAAATTAAATAAATAAATAAATTAATTAATTAACTTCAAGGCGTTAATATAAAACATAACCATTTCTGACAAAGATTTAGTTCAAATTTTATATCATTAAACTACCAGAAAAATGAAAATAGAATTTCAATTGTTAATCAAAATTTCCTTTTTTCTGTTGATCTCACTATCTTTCTCAAGGCAAACAAAGCAAAACTTACATGGATAAAATATTTTTCTTTCATTCTTTCTCTCATGCCTAAAAAGGAATCATAGTAGCTACTTTTTCCTTTATAGTTTTGTAAGGAAAATTATATGTTTTTTTTATTTTTCATTTTTTTACTTTTTCTCCATGCTTTTCTATTTGTTGCCCTTTATATCAAGAAAGAAGCCTTAGAGGTGAAGGAGATATAACTGCCAAAAGCAAAAAGGTTAATTTAAAAAGAAATTTTCTGAACTTATGCTGAAATAGCTTGCTTTAGGATTTTTCTAAGTAAGTAATACATAGCAATATACTAGATGCTTTGGGAATATTTCTTCTTATGTTTGCTACCCATAATAATTGTAATGTTATTACAATTCCAAGAAGGTACCTTGGGAAGACAAAATCTTTTTACCCTATATAATCTTTCCACATAAATCTCAGAAACTTTCAAATGCCTGCTTCTGCACTGTAGATGGAGAAATTTCAGTTTATTTTGGCTTCCCAGAGAGGTCAATTTCTTTTAGAGATAGATCAACCTGTGGCCAGCTCTTTTTGACTTGCTTTTCTTTTTGTAATTTATAGGGCAGACTCTATGTTTTGTAAGTGGTGCCAAATGAACTAACCAATTACAGTGGACTTTTTATTTTACAGAATTGCCTTTACTTTTAAATATGATGAAGTAGGTAGCTGTGGAACATGATTGTTCTATTTTTACAACAGAACATTTTAACACCTTCATTTGTAATATATTTTAAATCTCTTCTCTTAAAAACGTATGGCTTCTGTTTGGTAGTTTCCCTGGAATTTTCTGATGGCAACATTTAGGTGTTGAGTGGCTTATAAAGGACATAAATGAGATCTACGCATAATAAATATTAAGTGTGATTGCCTCTTGCCTCTATTCTGAGACCACAGAAACCACAGGAAAGGAGCAATGGAAATTTGGAAGCAAGATATATATTGATCTACTAAGTAGTAAGACCTGATTAAAGAGAAAGAAATAGGTATGAGTTTCCTAGGGCAGCTATCACAATTTACCACAAATTGTTTAGCTGAAAACAACAGAAATTTATTCTGTCACAATTTTAGAAGCTCAAAGTCCAAAATCAAGTGTTAGCAAGGCAGTGCTCCCTCTGAAGTTTCTAAGAAAGACTTTTCTGTCTCTTCCAGCTTCTGGTGGCCCCAGGTGTTCCTGGGCTTGCAGCAGCATAATTCCATTCTCTGCCTCGTTTTCACATGAGCTTCTTTTTCCTGTGTGTCTCCATCTCTTATAAGGCCACTAATCAAGTTTGATTTAGGGCTCACTCTAATCCAGCCTGACCACATCTTGATTACATCTGCAAAGATCCTATTTTCAAATAAGGTCAGACTCATGGGTACAGGGGTTTAGGAGTTGAACATTTAATTTTCAGAGGACACGTTTTAACCCATAGCAGGTGGAGTGTGAATTAATAGAACGTTTTTTCTTACCAGGGTAACCTTTATTTCTAAATAAAAACCATTATATAAAAGAGATTTAAAAAAAAAAGAATACTCCTTTGGTTGAAAAGGGCATGAGGCCTAGAGCTCTGCCTAATCAGTCTCTCATTTTCTCCTGTGTTGGTCCCAGAGGCAATTCTGCTTGAAAAACCACTGCAAAACTATAAATCTTAGAGCCTCTGTATGAAGCCACATATGAGAAATTAATGTTAGAACCTTTTCTTCCTCTCAGGAACTAATATTTTGAATGTCATGTTCACCAAGAATGTGTAAAAACTATTTTGTTTTTTAATTGCATTTTGCTCAGAACAGAATCAATACTTTGTCTAGGATTCTATGGCCCATAGATTGGTGTTAATTTTTCTGCTCCTCCACACCCAGTAAAGTAATAAAGTTTGACCGACTAACTCCCACACTCTCATGCAAACCTTCAGCCTTCTGTATTTTGCCCCTCAGGCATCTTTGGCCTCTTCGGGAAGGTGACTCATAAGTGTTCTCTGTCACATTCTCTGTCATATCTCAACCCTTCTAGTGGGCATTTGCTTTCTCCTGCCAGGCACCTGTGTCTCTGTCTTTGCTTTGCAGAGATCTTAGTGGAATGAAGCCATGTTGTATTTAGGCAAGAGGTAAGAGACCCCCCTCTTCTCTACTCTGTGTCACACTTGTCAGTTAAGAGCCTTCCTCATGACTGAACTCAAGTACGTGTCATTTGCACAATTCTAGATATTCTTATTTGGAGCTATCTTACCCTGAGGTTCCCTGTGGAACTTGATGGTGAGCTCCACAATTCTCCATTTCTCCCTGTAGTCACCTGGATTCTAAATCTCTTCTACCCCGGGTTCCCAAACAAAAAGGCCTCCTGCAAATTAGTTTTTGCCAATCGTTCCCCTTGCTCATATACCTATTTACCTAGATACACGTGAATCTTAGTTTGGAGTCATTTTAAATCTCTTTTAGATCCAAATATTCAGAAACCATAAATGTGGTTCACTCCTTTGGGTGGTATTTATTCTGACTCTCTCCTTTACTGTTTTGTTAATCTCCAATAAATACAGTTGTAAACTCTACTTTCTTGGAAGTAATTAAAATTTTGAGGGCAATGATGGTTTTGAGTTTCTTTGTTCACTCATAATGGACATCCACGATTCAAGACAGCTTATTAATACTACAACAACAAAAGGCTTATTAGCATTGGCATCTCGTAGATATGAGTCCATAAGTAGCTGTCATAAATGATATTCACCAATTCCAGCTTGCTATCATTTGGGCACATGTAGGATTTGTGTTCCTGGCTTATGGTTGGATGGAGTCATGTGACTAGCTGTGGCCAATGAGTTGTGAGCAGAAGTGACATTCGTCACTTCTAAGCTGGAGCATTTCATTGCTGGAGTAAGATCCTGTAGGTCTCTTTACCTCTGGTACCAAGACCTGCATCTGAAGAGAAAGGGCTCATCGTTCAGCCTGAGTCCATGAATGACTAGGTTATGAAGAGTCCCTTGCCCCACCCCCTGCCAACCTCTGATGATCATGTGGCGGGAGCAGTGAATAACTTTTCCTGTTTTGAGGCACTGGGAATTTTTGGTTTGTATTTGTTGCTGCAGCCTAACCTAATCTATTGTAGCTGATGTGATGTCCACTTGGGGAGGATAGTGGAGTAGTTGTGATGGTGCTAAGAGATGATCAGGCAAACCAGGGATTGAGTTCTGTAGTTTAACTGTGATAAGGTGATAACCCTAATGTGATATTTTGGTGGAAGGAATTCATATATACCACAGTGTACTCTGGGGTAGCTATATTTTTCTTTATTTCTAGCAACACTTGAGAACTCTTTTTAGGAATTTTTTTAAATCAATATGCTATTGCTTTTGCCTCATTAAAATTAATAATTAATATTAAAAATAACTGCATTAATTCTATATTTCTATTAAAGAGACCATTAGCATTTATTCAAAAAGTTACTGGATTTTTCTGTATTTTCCAAATGTACCCAGATTAGAGAGGGTATTATGATCTTTTACTGAGGCATGAATATCATGAATATCACTGAACTAAGTGTAAACATTGATTTTCGCATGGTAGTTCATGCTGAGTTACCTTGAAGTTCCTTCCTTCCCACCTTCCTTATTCTTGCTTTTTTTGTTCATTCCTTATTTCCTTCCTCTCTCCCTTTTTCTTCCTTTCTTCTTTCCTGCCTGCCCTCTCTCCCTTCTTTCCTTCTTCCTTCCTTATTTACTACTATTTTTTTCAAATATATAGGTGATGATTAACTTTAGAAATGTTGGTCTTTAGAGTACACATTACAATAGTTTAAGCAGAATCTATTATTAATATACATGTTTTTTTTCGTAAACAACTATTTCTATGGTAATTCATGGGGGAGCTTGTAATCATTTAGTAAGCAGTGCTTCATTAATCTTAACAGTTTTCTTGTGAGGTTAATTATATAGTAATAATTAACCTCCTCTTTGAGTAGGTGGGCTTTTGTCATATTGAGAGGTATTCTTACCTCCCATGAGAGGTGGGAGGTTGAGTAGGTTGCTGCAAATTTGAAGCCTGCTTCTGTGACTTAGTGGGAAGTGAATACTTCTTCACAGTGTTTGTGGTACAATGGCAAGCTTTGCTTCACTGAGCAGTGCCTTCCATTTATTTCCTTAGCTTTGCTATTCTCAAGAAGTTTGGATTATGATATGCTCATTAATTATGAGACAAACAGCAAAATTCAAAGAAGAGTATTTAAACCATTGAACAAGTGAGAAATTAAAATAAAATACAAAAAGAAACTGTAGGGATGGAGTGAATTGCCAGTTAGTTTCCCGCATGTTTTTATCTGATATAGAAGACACACGCACGCACATATACACTTACAGATAAATATGTACCATTAAATGTTCATAGGTATTATATGCATATTTAATTTGCATATAATATTTTTCAATTGTTTGAGAAGATATCCCTGTCAAACTACATTTACTAGCTAAACATTTTCTAAATATAAATTTAGCTGGAGTGACTTATGAGAAGGCTGTGGAAATGGCAAAGAGTAAAAGTACCTTTGCAATAGAGACTTTAAACTTCAAGTTGTTTTGTTTGAAAATTCACTTGGAATCTTTTTAACTAATACATTTTAAAAAGTATTCTGTGGACCTTGGATATCAGAAATTAAAGTTTTACTTAGGATTTAAGAGTTAGTCATTTTCCAAATAATTTTCTTAAAGTTGGAAACAAGTTTCAGTTTCAAAAAAGAACAATTTTACATTTCTGAAAAAAGGTATATATATATCATGCTATGACAATTTAACATTCTTTTAAATTCTCTTTAATTATCTATTGTTTTCTTCCTTTGGATCTTTGTTATGGGTCAGATTTCACAGCTATAAATCCAGTTCTAGAGTTTAGATATTTCCTTATAGAAGATAATTTTAATCTAAAACATAAATTGCTACAAATGACAACATGTCATAGAGGTTAAGAGTTAAACTTCCTGGGTTCAGATTCTGATTTCTTTACTTCTAGCTCCGTAGCCTTGGGAATGTTACACACCTCTCTAAACCTTAGAACCTCAGTTTCTTTATCTGTGAAGAGATAATGATTTTAGTGAGGTAACTAGAAGATCGAATGAGGTAATTCATGTAAAGTACTTAGCATAGTGCCTGGACTATATAGTGCAGGTTCAGTAAATGCTAACTTTCATTAATTGGATGACTTTGGAATCCTTTACTGCATTAGAATTTTCTTAATAAATCAAATACAGTTTTGATTGATAATAAAAAGTAATCAGTTTATTTAATTTACCTCAGAGAAATTAGAATGCCTCCTGGATTGTTCAGTCTACAGAAATGTACTACATTTTACATTTTTCATTCCCTCTAAATACTCATGTTCATGAGAGAAACAGTCTGAGTTAAGCTGCCATATCTGTTCTCCATTACTCCTCATTTCAAAAAAAAGAACTACTATCTTTACAACATCATAATTTTTCCTTTTACAACTGACTAGTTGGTGATATTCACAGTTCGTTTGGCAAAGGTCAGTTGCCCTGAAGACCAAGTCTACTCTAAACCTAGATCAGCAGCTATTGTAGTTTGACTGTCTAAGCCACTTCATCTTCTGGGTATTTTCTTGAAAATATTTATGTCCCTTTGGTCTAGTCCTTTCTCAGTAAGTTTACAGTTTAAATGGATCACATTTTATTGGCTAAGTCAAGTTAAAATCTGTATTCCGATTTCTTTTTAAGGACTGGTATTCATGTTTACATGAAGCAAGTTATAATCCCTTCTTCCTTCTGAGCAGATTCCTTTGAATAATATCCTGCTTGCTGCTTCCTCTTTAACATTTGTTCTTAAGCTTAATGTAAGAAAAGAGCAATAAAATATAAATCCATATTCTGTTTTTCAAAAGATCATACCTTCTTATTTTCAATTTTCTATAATGTATATTTTTGGACATTATAAACAAGAGAATTAGCAATGCTATTTTAGATTTTTAACTCTGTATAGTTCTTTGTACTAGGAAGAACACTTGGATTAGAAGACTGAACTGGCTTCTGGATGAGATTTTGTCATTATGGCTCAAATAATTTCAGGCAAGTGCTCAGGGAAAGCTGCAGACTGCTTAGTTACAAAAAAATGAGTAGTCATATGTAATTCACAGGATTGTAAGGAGAATAAAACTCTAATATGCATGAAAGCCATTTAGAAAATGGAAAGTGGTATCCAAAAATGTTATTATTATTATTGCCAACATAAATTTGTAAAATTGATTAAGTTTTATTAGTGTAGTTCATTGGCATGTATATATGTGAAATAATGGCCATGTCCTGTGATGATAAATATCACAATCTATTAGATGGATTCCTGGGCTCTAAGTTTTTGGTTAATATTCTGACCTGTCCCTGGGCAACACACACTTATTTCTTGATTTTTCTTTTTTCTTTTCTATATCAATGAAAGCATTAAGAGTTTGGGCTCCATATTCATACGTTTCAGAGTTTGATTCTCTGCCCTGTTATTCACCAGCTTTGCCACCTTGAAATTTGCTTCATATGTATGAACCTCATGATCCGCATCTCTAACATAAAGAATATCTATATGCTGTTTTTTAAAGTTAGTCTAACCAAAAAACAGCACTAAGATTATGTGCAAATAATTCTAATTCAGGTTTTTTAAGTAATCAAAAACTAAGTTTTAGGCTGCTCAGAGTAAATTCAAATGACTTCAATTTTATTCAGCTCCAGCTTTCCTCATCTGTAGGTGAAGATCAGAAATATAATGAACCATTTCATAATCAACTTCCGCTCTTATGTCATTCAACAAGCACCTTGAAATAAACACATGCTTTTCTTCCCTTTGCCTCTTGGGAAAGTCAAGAGTTAGCCATTAAGTAAAATGAGTACAGATGAATACTTACCAAACACTTGTCCCAAGCATAAAACTGCCTGGGAGAAATTGTAATTTTATGGAATATATATTTTCTCCAGGAGTTAAAGCATATAAATAAGCAAGGGTCTCTGGATCATATTAAATAATTAAAAATTAAATGTGTTAATCTTTAAGGGATAAAAATGAGATAAATTTTGCATTAGTGTAAATTTTGAAACAGACTAAAATATGGAAAATTGTAGCTAGAGCTTCATAATTTCTTGGATCATTTTGTACTAGTCCTCAAAATATTGCAGATTGGAATTTGTTCTCTACAGTTCATAGGTGGGAATATTTCAGAGGACACATGTAGTCAGTCATACAATTGTTCTGATGGGATCACTCAGGAAATTGAGTAGATAAACAAAATACCTGTCTGTTACTTTCTAGTTTAAATTCTTAATAAACTTGTGAAGGGTTTTGGCAAACCTAGTACTCAGCAAGTGCTCTTTAAAAAACACTCAGTTTTGGTTCTGAGCAGAGAGAGAGGGAAGAATAGGTGTAACATAGGGGCATTTTTTGGACATTGGAATTGTCCTGCATGACATTGCAATGATGGATACAGGCCATTATACATTAGCTCCTAACGTTATTACTCCAGAATTGTTAACCTGGATTTTGTGGGGAATGACTAATTTAGTAATCCATTAATAGAAATTTATTGTCTATAGCAGATATTTTGAAGAGAATCCAAAAAGAACAAAATGGACCATTAGGCTTATACTTTTAATTTATTTGTTTGTATGCTTGTTTATTTATTTATTTTATCATCACAAATACTAATGAATTCCTTACTGTGTGGCAGGTGCAGTTTTAAGTGTGTTACCTGTATTAACTCTTTTAATCTTCATAAGAACCTTAGGCGATATCTAGTATTATTATTACTTTTCCAGATGAGCAAACTGAGGCAAAGAGAGTTTAGGTGAATTGCCCAATATCACATTAAGAAGGGGCAGAACAGAATTAGAGTCCATGTACGTATCCCTTACAGTATAATTCTATTTTGTATAGGTAAATGTTTAATATTTTAAAATAATAAAAAAGGTACTTCCTCATGCAATCTCTGTAGCTATGGGATGTTTCAAAATAGGAAAAAGTTCTTTTTTAAACTCGCCAAAGCACGTGTCCTCATATATGCTTAGCAGCCTCTGATCTTGATAATGCTACTTCCAGCTCTTAGCCTTTCTCAAGCAGTAGCCTGAAATCTATCCGCACTAATAAAGGAGATTTCTTCTTTAACCACATCCGTTATTCAAACAACTCTTCAGTTTCACCTCCCCAGATAACCTTCTCCCAATGATTGAATAGGGGTATTGATTTTGATCTTCTCTGAGACATGCAATGCTTATGAAATACATTTTGCTGCTTAATATTAATTTCTTAATTTTTTACATTTGCTATTAATGTAAATATTTATTTAGATATCAGTGTAGTCTGTTTTTAATACTTTGTTTTATAGAAGTATGTCTTGGGTTATAAGGTTACAAGGGCATAGATGGTAAAGACTTTGAGTTTAATTACCTTGAACTTTACTTAGCACCACATTAACACAATGAGGTGCTTAATCTTTTCTGTAATTATGATCATTGAAGATCAAAATAAAACCAGATTTACAATTATCTTTTCCTGTACAAGTTAATGATTTTAAGTTGGTAAAATGTCATATACATTAGACAAAAGTAGTTTATAGTTATATTAAACATCTCTAATACTAGAAATACAGGATATGTATAAAAAGAAACAGAGGTGAAAAGTTCATTCACTAGCTCAGGGAATACTTTAATTTTTGCCCATAGAAATAATTTTAATAAGTTATTTTATAATCCTCAACTTTTTTTGCCTGGACACTGAAAATGAATACTGTTCTATTAGGAAAAAGAATAAATCCTGACCATTCTGATTAAAATCATACTTTGTGGAATTTTCATAACTGTGATAGTACTTAATGAAAATCAAGCTGATGCAAACTTTTCTTTTCAAATGATGGTGATTCAGAGTTTTGGGTATGTAAGGGTTTCCTGAGAGGAAGTAATCAAAAGAAAACTATTTTTCTTCAAAAAAGGAACAGCTACTCCATTTATCCTAAGAAGGACGATTCAGAGATCTTATGTAAGTCAGTGTCAGTCATAATACAACAAATGAGAAAAGAAACTTTAAAATGTCTGAAATGTTTACGGACACCAGAAGATTTAAGGTTTAGTTCCATTTTCTCTCTTTTCTTAAATTTCTTTCACATTTATATGTGCTAGGAAAGAATATTCCCCCATAAATACACTTTTTTGTCTGTGTTTTTAAAATTGATTTTTAGTGTATTTTGTACAAATTACATTTTTTATTACAACACAAATATATCATATATTCTGTCAAACCCAGTACAATTATTTTTATACTTCATCATTTCAAATGTTAAATTATGTCCAAATTATTCCAGAATTCTTATATCATGTAATTATGTAGAACTCCAGGTACATGATTAAAAATATTCTAGCATAATTTAACAGAATAAGAAGACGAATTTAGAAAACCATTCCAGAGCAATTTGCTTGTTTTGAACATCTGGTTAGCAGCTGGAGTAATGAAAGTTTACACAGCAGTAACCATCTTTTACACTGATTCCCCATGCACACACAAACACTAGGAGGGATTAACTACTATTAATTCTTGCTTTCTTTTGCCATAGGGATTTGCTTTACAAAGGAAAAGAAGATTTGAGAATTCTTAACTCTAGATTGTCAGCTGAAGTTCATTTGCAAAATGTGAACAACAGTGATAAAAATCAGATTTCAACTTCATTAATATCAATTCAAAAAAGAAAGGTAGCCCTTGACTGTTGGCACAGACATTTAGATGGCTCCTTGAACTTCATGTAACCTTATTTAAGGCAAGAAACAATATTACAGCAATAGCCAATGTCATATTTAGCAGAACTTCTATATTGAATTGATTAGTTGATAAGTACTGAGCACACACCTTCTCAGATGTTTAATGTATTTTTTAGATTACAAATTGTGCAACATACAATATATAAGAAGTATCAATAGTGTATTTTAATACTGCAAGTTTTTACCTTTTCAACTAAATCTATTTTAATTTATGACTTTTTTTGTTTTCGTGTAGTATATTGATAACATTGGGGTGTTTCCAGTTAAAAATGTTAAATGAACATACATGCTCATATACCAGTGAAAAACAGTTAATTTTCTATTTGAATTTTAGAAATTAATAATTTTTATATTCTCCGTTACCCTGTGTGAGAAATACCGGAAGTAGATGATGTGACTTGTTCTTTCAGCCTATAAATCATTTAGCCACTCAAATTGATATTCCTCCCTTTTTCTTAGTCTAATATTTTGCAAAAAATATGACATTTGTATATAATAGTTAGCAAATATATAATTACTGGTATATGTTTGGCCTCTCAGGGTAATATAGTATACTGGGAATTTAATGATTTTATAAACAAAAGTACTTGTTTTAAAACATTTTTCAAGAAGTGTCTCTAGGTATTACATGAAGGACTAATGGCAAACAGATATTTATTGCATTTATTATGTTCTTGACCTTGAAGTCAGAACCATGGAATATAAATAAGAACTATATTTAGTATATACCCCACAAATGAGAAGAGTAAGACTTTTGTCCTTCATGGGAAGAAGGAAAACTTACAGGTGGTCAAAGAAGAAAAAGATCAATATGGCCCATAGCCATTGGGGTTTGGATTAGGCTCCCAAAGATAGGCAAGAATGTAATTTGGGTGAAAGAAACAGCTTTAACAGAGGATACATAAGTGAATGTTTATGAACTATTCTTGAGTGGTGAAGAGATTGGACTGCAAAAGGTCTAGGTTCACATAGACTTAGGTGGGATGGATCAGTCTTCTATTTAGGCTAGACACTTTGGATTTTGATCTGATAGCAATGGAGAGCTTTCAGAGGAACATTTTTCAAATGAAGCAACAGAGGGAAGGAAGAGGTCTGAGTTTTGATGATTGTGGCATTGGCACAAATTAGGAATTTGCAAAGGGGAGCTGGTTCAAGTTGAGGCAAGTATATTTCAGAAATGATGAGTGAGGTTTTGGCAGATAATTAAATTGTCAATGCCCTATGAAAATACAGACTTTGAAATTATAGCTCTGTCCCTTAATAGCAATGGAACTTACTTAACCTAAGGAATTAAGTAAACCTAAGGAACTTACAATAGCTCCCTTTGTGTAATTGATACTTAATAATTTGGGTAAAAATAGGAAGCAATTGGAGAAAGTAGTCTGAATTAGTTTTCAGAGAAAATTCAGATTTCAGAGGAAATTCAGATTTAATATCATCAAAAATGGCATAAATTAAGATAGAGCATTGAGGTGAAGTCTACAGGATAGGGCAAGGTCATTCGCTGCCCTCAAAAACTTAGTGAAGAGACAGGGGACAAAAAACTGGATCCTCAGTTTAGGTAAAGAATGTTCAATGAGGACTTAAAAGCTGTGGTCACAGAATATTCATTTTAGAAGTTGTGTGTTTTCTCAAAGCATTGTAAAATCTAATGTACAAAACCAAAATAGCACAATGTAAGGCAAAAGAGAGCTGGGAATAATCATGTATAAAGTTGTTTCTTTCCTTCAACATTTCCTAAATACTGTTTTTTTAAAGGGGTCATTCAGTTAAGATAAATATAAAAGTTTTATTCTAATGTCTCTGTACACAGAAATGGAAAATGTGTGTTTTTAAATGTTAGAATATAAAATCTACCCTTTAGAAAAAATTTAGGTCATATTGTACCATATATGAAAATATCAATTTTAGCCTTGTTAAAAATCATTTATGCATATACAATAATGTTATCACAAGAGAATTCATGAAAATTCTCTTGGTTCCTTTCTTTATTGACTATTTTACAAATTAATGGCAAACTTACTTTTCTAGAACTATTCAGTTATAGGAGAAAATGAAAAGAGCAAAAAATTAATTGTTGAAGTTTAAAGAATTAACTTTATTTTAAGTTCCTTGTCAGATATTTTAGAATCTTGTTTGTCAAATAATAAATTTCCAGGAAAACCATTATATCAGCTTTTCAATAATGTTAAATAATAAAAATGAAATTGATAAGAAAAAAATTTAAAAAACTTGTATTTTCTTTCAGTTTATCTGTTATTCCACTTTATTTTCTAAAGCTTCATAAATAGGAAGACTATTGTTTAGATTTTTGAGAAGCTCTTTAGATTGCATTTTGTAAACAATGAATTATAATTTGTCTTTATTATATAGTTTCTGCGTAGAACTGTGACTACTCTTCCCTATCAGTTCTATTTTGAAAAGCTTCTGGAAGTAGTTCCTCGGTTTTAAATTATTTTTTTTCTTCTTAGATTTAAAAAATAAATGTATAATTTACCAAACACTTGCAGAATAAATTATCCGTAAAGACAAAAAACAGTTTTTTACTATATGGAAAAACATCTTGATGTTTATGAATAATTTTAGGAATTTGACACTTGAGATTGATAGAATAAAATTATTTGTACATCTAAGTCCATGCATCCAATTTTGTGTCTTCTTTTAAATTGCCTGTTTGCTCAAATCTGCCATTAGTATCCATGTGTGTTCTGCAAATAGAAGGCAATCCATTGTAGAAATTCAGAGTTATTATAAAAGGAATATTTTACTTTAAAGAAGCTAGGAATCAGAATTTCCACCTTGAAATTTTTTACCTTTGTTCTTTGGAAACCATTAATAGCTTTAAATAGAAATAATTTTGAAAAAGCAGAAATTCTCCAGGTACTAATGAGCACGTTGCCTTGATTTCAACATGGTTAAATACAAAGAGCTGAACAGAGTATATGTGGTTCTACTGTTTCTTTTTCATCTAGGAACTTCATTATTAAATATGTGAATGCCAAATATGATTAAAATATTTTAGTATATTACAGATTGTCATCTTTAGAGTTACGTTTTCTATAAATTATAAGTTGCCTAAATAAAACGTCTGCAATGTGGTGGTTTCTCTGCAATTTAATTTTCACTAAAAGCATGAGAGTTGATAGGAAAATTGTGCTGTCAGCAAAATTTGAACATAGATATTCCATTTATGAAATAAATATATTTTTTAAGCTAGAGCAAAACTGCTGAATAATATTTATTTTGTTAATTATCAGTGTTCTCATTTGCCCTAATTTGCTTTTATTTCCCCTACCATACACTACATTTGTAAAATCTAATGGAAAATCTTTAAACACCATTTTTTATATGTTACAATATCATAGCTACATAAAGCCCGATGGACATCATTCTCAATAACTATTTTTTGAATAATGCAAAGTAGTCTGAAGTGTTTTTGATATTTGGGATAACATATCTTCTGTTGTCCTAGTATTTACATGTTGTTCTGAACCAAGTGGGGAAATTGAAAAGGAGAGAACAAGGGTCTTGTCCAAAGACTCACAATTACAGAGAAGTGATTTGAACAAAGGCATTCTGTCTCCAGTGCATGTACCCTTAACCACTACACTCTACTACTTCCAAATATTTGGTGAAAAAGTTCAGAGAGGGGTAGGGCAAGCGAGGGATGTATTTAATTATTTATTTATTTCCTTATTTATTTTGGTGGGGTAGTGGTTGCAAGTGAGTAAAATGGAGCAGCTTCCATTAGATTTTATAATCTTATACACATTCTTACTAAATCTTTATTTTCCTTTTGATGAGATTGAGGGCACATCTCTCAGTTTCTGGTTTTCATGTGCCCCATGTGGCTCAGATTATATTTTTCAAGACATGGGCCATCTCTCCTTCCACCTTTACCAGACAATCACCTTCAGCCTTCTCTACTGACCAGGCTACTTTAGGGAGCTCTATTCTGCTCAAGGTGTGGAGAGTACAGTGTCTCTATATAAGTACTCCCTATTTCACAGTATTTAGATGGGTTCTCTACAGTTGGTCTGTTGGGAGTTTGCAGAAAATGGAGATTTAGTCCTGCCCTCTGTATTTGTTTTGTTGTGCCCAGTGGGTTTTAAGGATTGGTGGAAGTGGTAAGAAAGGCATAATAGCTGTTGAGTGCCAATCCACTGTATCTACTAGAGTCAGCATAGTTTTTGTTTTGTTTCTTTTCTACTGATAATTGTTTTCCTTCTCATGAATTTTGATAATATAATTATATACAGCTTGGTAAAGCAGTATATCAAACTCCTATTATTTTCTTTATATAGAAAAGGATATATTTTGTCCTCAAATTTATAACTTAGGAACTTATATACCAAGAAGCATAATGCTTTTATTCTCTAGGACCACAGTTCTCTGTCATTTTCTTTAGTTTGGAAGGTGGAAAAAGTTCTTCTTTATTCAGTCTTTATCCCCATCTCCTGTTTAGCTCACAGTTGCCAAGTTCCTTTATGCCTCACAACCCACAGAAGCCACACATAACCTAATATTTCTACTAGGATTTTTAGTTTCCCTTCTCCCAATCCCTAAGTCTAGTTAACATATACTTATCCATCATGTCCCAGCCTAAATATCACTTGCTGTGGGAGGCCTTCTCTGATTCCCCAAACTTGATAGGTTCTCCTGTTATATACTGCCATAATACTGTATATTTCTTCCTTATGGTCAGGTGAAAAAGGGATGGGTGAATTAATATTAGGAGAGAAATGCCCAGCAAAGAGACTAGCACTGTAACACAAAGGACAGGCTTCATGTCCCCCCAAATAAATCAAACTTTGTACATATTTATTCAAAATGTTTTGACTTAGTACTCTCCTTTTAAAGGGAGAAGTGAATTCTCTTCCAATATTTTTGTTTCTTTTTTATTTTTGTGTGTGTTACCTAAATGGAAGTGTGCCATTTATATGTATATTGTTATCCTTCTAGAATGCTGATGCTATAACGAAACTGTAATAAACCTAATTTATAGCCAAAGAACTGCTGTTTAAGCATCTATCTATGTTGTGACTCTTTTTCAAGCTCTATTATTATGTACTATTTTTGTTTTCTAATATTTCTAAGGTTTTACATTTCATGCTAGACTGTAAAATCCTCCAGAACAGGTGCAGTATTTTCCTACTTTTATGCCCTCCATAGCTCTCGGTAGTGCCAAGTAAAATGTACTTTTTAATGAATGAGTTTTGAATTAATGATACAGTTTTTAATGTGCATGTAGCTTGAGCCATGGGGTATCTGTAAGTTACCGAGGATTTTGAATCTAGTAAACTTGCACTGAAATGAAAATAGCTTCCTTACCAGATAAGTTTTTCCTAAATTCCAGTAGTCCCTAATTCAATTTGCAAAAGATGATGCAGTTATCCAGGAGCCAACCATTTCAGAATATTCTTTATTAAAATTGCATTTTGCTAGTTCATTTTAGAAATCTTAAATAAATCCTATTTAGTGCACATCTTTTCTTTTTGGCAAACAATATACATAAAGGGTAAATACTCTATATATTACTTTTTGGAACGAATACTTACTTTTTATTGGCAAGGTTCTGTTGTTTCTTTTATTCAGATATTTGTATTTCTTAAAAGCCTCACAACAAACCAAAACAAAATGTGTATTATGTAAAACTGAAAGTTTATTCTTCATGCTGTATGTGCTTTCTTTTATTAAATCGTAAAGGATTTGCCCTGAATGCATTTCTAAGTGGCTCTGGCTCAATGCAACCTTTGAATAGCTCTTACTTAATATTTTCTTATTTCTTCTTGTCACTACAAACTACCTCATTATTATTTTCATGGGATGTCACTACTTTGCCCTGCCCTCTTATCTTTTTCCCAACCTAAATGTAAAATTAAGGGAGGCTATATAATAGACGTTGTCCAAATTTCCTCCCGTTTTCCTTATTCACTTACATGAAAATAATTTTTAAAAAGTGAGGGTGTGAGGCATAATTTTGGAGGAAAAAAAAACCAAACCAAAACAGTAAAACCAATTGATTTTAAACCATCATAGAAAATGCCAGCTTGTCTCTTTAGGTCATATGAATCAAAAGAGAGACCAATTTATCTTTTCTCCAAAAATGATCTTTGCGCTTTATTTTTCTCACCAAATTTTTAATATACTCTCAGCTGTTTACATATAGATAGAATTTTCAAAACAAGAGTCATAGCTATGTCCCTTGTATACTTTGTTTTCCCTCCAGTGTTTCAAAACTTAGGTAATTTCACATGCAGCTCTGGAGTTTTAATTTCTCTGAAAATTGGGAATATCTGAAAGTACAAGGTGAGCATTTCCACAAGGCAATGGGGGCTATAGCATCTGCTCCCATTAGAGGGGGCACAGCTTCCTGCATTTCATCACAACCTCCACGCCTCGTGATATGCATAACTCATAGATGTACGCCACCCTCCCACCTTCTGTAAAGCTTTTGAGTTTGTGATCCATACTTTAGCACATATAAAAGAAAGGTAAATAGGATGAAAGCTGTGGGGGAAAAACGTTGAATACATTTGGAAAGTGGATGTGATCAGCAGATGGTTGGATGAAGTGAAAAATCTGAAAGTAAGTAGTATATACAGGTTCAGATCATGATTTTAAGGATTTCTTTTGTTGAATATAATAGTTTTGTGTCTACCCTTCTTGTGGGTTGCTCATATTAATTTTATTGGGATTTTTAATATAAAAGATTGCTGGTATTATAAAAATCTTAATACTCAGTGAATTACAGTATTCACTTAAAATCTAGAATCTGCCCATTAAAATAATAATGCTAACAATGATAATAACTCAAAGCCTCATTATGGTAAAAATAAAATATTTCAAAAAAGTACATTATTTCAAGTTGTCCAAGGACACTCACCTGACATGTTTTTCGAGTAGGCCCTTGGATGTGATTAATGGCTTTTCTTAACACCATGTATTAAAATTTCTTATCCCACTTTAACAAATAGTTTATATTTTAAACTTTCTATTATTTTTCTTGGGTAATGTTTGCTGCTGTAACAAACTAAAGGTTTTAATGGCCGAACACAAAAGAACTTTATTTCTTGCTCTAGGAATAGTTCAATGAAGGTGTTCCAGGCTTGTGGGTGACATTCCTTCATAGAGTGATCCAAGGATTCAGATTCCTTCCTTCTTGTAGCTCTGTATCCTCTAGGCACATGGAAGTTTTTACATCCAAATAGAGAAAGTAAAAGAAAAAGCACACTTGCTTATGGCTCAGAAATGTCACTTCCCCTCACATTTCCGTTGGCAAAAATTAGTTATGTGACCACACCAAGATACAAGGAATGTTGGGAAATATAGTCCCTGGCTAAGCAGCTGCTTTCCTGGAACAACTTAATTATGCAAACGGAGAAGTGCAAATTTTGATAGATAGCATGCCACCTGCCACAGGCAGCCATATCAGCCAGTGTTAATGAAACATTCCACTTGAAACTCAGTCTATATTCACCACAGTGCCTCTGGTAGGTAGGGAGGTAAGCATTATTTTCAGTAGAGACACAAACAAAAGTAAACATGAATAAAAATTGAAAATAGAATTACCCTATGACCTGGCAATCCTACTTCTTGGTATAAACTCAAAAGAATTGAAAGCAGGGACTTGAACAGATATATGTACACCAATATGTTTATAGCAACATTATTCACAAGCCAAAAGATGAAGACAACCCAAGTGACCATCAGCAGATGAATGGAAAAACAAAATCAGCATATACATACAATAGAATGTTATCCAGCTGTAAAAAGGAATGGAGTTCTGATGTATACTGCAACATGGATGACCCTTGAAGATATCATGTTGAGTGAAGTAAACCAGATGCAAAAAAAGAGAAATGGCATATGATGTTGCTTATGTAAAATACCAAGAAGAAGCAAACTTCATAGGAACTGATGGTGGTTTTTAGGTTACCAAGGACAGGGAGGAGGGGTGGGAAGAGGGAGTTAAGGTGATAAAAAGGCAGGATAATGGATGTCAGTGATGGTAGCACAATATTGTGGGTAGAATTAATTCTGCTGAATTGTATACTTGAATATGGCTAAATGGGGAAGTTTTGTGCTTTCTGTTAGTTATTACAATTAGGAAAAAAGATATGTTCAAATCCTAACTCCCGGTCCTGTGAATGTGACCTTATTTGAAAATAATGTCTTTGAAGATGCCATTTGTTCATATGAGGCCAGACTGTATTAGGATAAGCCCTAAATCCAATATGACTGTTCTAGTTTGCTAAAGGTGTGCCAATGCAAAGTACCAGAAATATGTTAGCTTTTAGAAAGGGCATTTATTTGGGGTAAAAGCTCACAGTTCCAAGGCCATGAAAAGTCCAATTCAAGGCATGATAAGAGGTGCTTTCTCACCAAAGTCACCTATGTTGATCCTGGTGTTGTTGCCACATGGTGACACAAGATGGCTGCCAATCTCCTCGGAGGTCTCTGCCTTCCCCTCCCGAATCTACTGTCTCTTGCAACTCAACTTTGAGCAACCAGGCATAGGGCTTGTCTTTTCTCAGGCCTCCTTTATCAGTCTTGGCTGTTAACGCTGTCTTCTCGAGTTCAGCTGTAAGCTAGCAGTCATATAGGAGGGCTGTTCTCCTCTTGAGCTTCTCTGTGGGCCTAGCCTCTTGTGGGCTTCATCCTTAAGCAGTCCTCTGTCTCTCACATTGCAGAATCACATATGCAGGCTCTCTTTTTCCTCTTTCTGTCCCTGTGAGTCCATCTATATCCAACCTAGCAAGGGAGTGGGGACTCAACCTGTATTACACTCACTGACGTAGTACAATCAAAAGCCCTAAAGCAGTCTTTTCAAGTAATCTAATCAAAGGCCCTTCAGCTGAATTTGATGTAATCAAAGGGTATCACACCCGAAGAATGGTTTAGTTTACAAACATAATCTTTCTTTTTTTGGGATTCATAAAATAATCTCAAACTGCCATATGACTGTTGTCCTTATAAGAAGGAGAGAATTGGATACAGACAGACAGACGGACACAGAGGAGAACACCTTGGGTTGTTGGCAAGCCACTGCCAAAAGCCAGGAGAAAGGCATAGAATAGATCACTTTCTACAGACTTGCTTACACTGTTATTTTGGACTTCTGACCTCCAGAATGATGAAGATAATAAATTTCAGTTGTTTTAAGCCAAAACAAACAAACACCAACAACTTGAGTGGCATATTCAAAAGAAAAGCATCATCTAGAACAAAACAGTTCAGTTATTTTTTTCATGTAAAGAATAAAGAACAGTAAATGTAAACACTTAAAAATAGTATAATAAATAATGCAAAATATACTTCTTGTCTATTTTGTTGTCAGATAAGGCAAAAAGGAGGAGAGAAGAAAGCAGTAGAAAGGGAAAAACAATAAATTAAGATATAGAAAAAAATAAAAGCAAAGAAGGAGTAAAAAGATAGAGGCAATAAAAATAGTTCTTTACAAACTAAGCAGGAGGGAGAATGAACTAGACCAACAGTGGGCAGGTTAGAGAAAGGCAGGTTTTGAATTGTGGGCTGGAGGGTATGCCCAGTTATACACTTTGATAATGGACTTTAGATCATTCTGGACTCTTAGTGTACTTAAAATGTGGTAGAGCTGGTTAAACTTGCCGAGAACTCCTCAGCTTCTTTAATCCTTAGGCCTTTGAGGCCCTATTTTGAATGGAATAACTAGAGCAGCTCAACAGGGTAGAAATTAATTTATGAGCCTAAGGATAAGCAACCAGAAGAACTAAATTCAAAGTTGATTCCCCTTCTTTGAGGCATACATTGAAATAACCATCAATAGGTGAATAACAACAACAACCAAAAAACTACCTTTTGCGACTTGGAAATTAAACCAAATGTTGCTAAATGTATTTCCGATTTCAAAGCTGTGGAATTGTAAGGTTACCATTGGAGGACTCGACTTGGACCTCATATCCCATAATTTACGCAGAATGCAAGAGATTAGTTTATTACTAATATGGGATAATAGCAGAGCAGGGTAAGTGTGATTTCAATAGGATGTTTTAGAATCATCTGAAAGAAAGAAAGATATTCAAGGCTATGGGATACATGCTTTTGTTTTCTTATTCGTAATGTCTTGGAAGTTCTTCTTGCTTACCTCTAGTGGTTTAATTGTGTTAAATATACTTTGAAATCTCAGAACTAAAACAAGGAATAGGACTATTTCAGTTTCTGCTACATTCTTTCCCTATTAGCTTAATAAAACATAAGTTCTCTTCAGATTCTGTCTATGCCATTATTTTACCAGCAATTAAACATCAGGTATCGGGGTGATGAAGTTGGAAACATTAGGGTATTTTTAAAGCTACTTCTTTTTTTCTTTAAGACATAATCTCTTAAGTGAATTGTGTCATTATTAGAAAATACCAAATCTCTTCTAAATTGTTGAGATGGAGTAAACTCAAGTTAATATATTTCTTCTAATAAGGTCAGATTTATAGTCATTTCAACCCTTTTAACATCTGGATATTTGGATGAAAGAAAAAAAGTTTCATTTTCAGGCTGTAGTAATGATCATAGTGGTCGGTACTAAAGATGCTTCCATTTATCAGAAGTTTCTTTTGAGCTTATTTGAGCATTAATTGGCTTTTAATTTACAAATAATCTTGGCGATCTCATTTTTCAGATGAGAGGTGATAAGAGCACTATAATATTAATAATAGCCGCATATAATGCAACAGTTGCTGTCTAGATAGCATTTAAAATCTAACCACCCTACACTTTAGGCATAATGCTATTTCCATACATCTGATGGGAGAAAACAATTTTACAAGAAGCTAGGTGACTTCCTAAGTTATACAGGTGGAATTATACTTCAAACCAAGGATTATCTGTACCTAGAACCTAAAACTCTTGCCATGACATCACTCTAATCCTTAGTCTCAGAACAAGGGGGTTAAATTACAATTTAGTTCAATATTGAGTGGATAAATTGGTAACACTAAGTGATAAGAAATGTCTTTGATATATTTTGTATACTTAATTATGAAAAAGTGAAGAAATGTTTTCCAAAGAACTTATTGGAAAACATATTTCAAATTAAATGCAATCTACTGACATTTAAATGGAAAAATTCCAATTTCATTGAACATTTATTTTAAAAGCACATTTCCTGACTGCTATATTTATATAGCAGAGTCAAGGATTCTCTTATAGAAACAAAGAAAACAACTATACATATTATTTTTGGTTGTATTTTTTTCATATTGTGTCATTATTCATTCCTAGGAAATTCTGCATCAAAACTGGTTTTGGAGTCATTATTAATTCTAATATAGTTGCAGAACAGTGTTATTCAGCAGCTATCATAAATGTTCTTACCTTAATTAAGCACTTTTTAAAGAAAAAGCAGAATAGATTATTTTATATCTATCTGCTTTTTAACTTAAAATTATTGTCTTTCTCCATTTTTCCAGTATAGAAATAAACTAGATTCAGATTGACTTCTAGGCAAGTAAATAGTAATGATTATAGTAACAACAAAAGTTAGGCTACAATTGATTAAACTAGACCCACTGGGTTAGTGTACTTTAGAGTTTATTTCCCTGTATTCCAAGGTGAGATTCAGAAGCTGTCCATATCAAATTAGATAATGACGAGTATCTATATTCTTAAACTTGCCCTAGGAGCCTGTACATTTACCCTATGTGACGTGACATCTGGTTTAAAATGTTTCTAGGTGAGTAGGAAATAGGCACTGGCAGTATGAAGAAAGAGCTGTGGGAGGAAAAAGCAGGATAAATACTAGAAGATTACTGAGAGTTTTAGTGAACCAAGCAAAGCAGGTTTCATTGTAAAGGGTGACAATAAAACCAAGGAACCAAGGAAGAAATTACTGTGCCCTGTGGTTGGGAAACCAGTCACAGTTGGGTCTTTTGCCTGAACCCATTATAGGTCAGATATGCCCAAGTGGCCCTTAACCATCTTTTACAAGAATCACTTGGTATCTTAAACTTTTTGATGATAAAGAAATACTTCAAATGTATAGTTAATGCGGTTGGGTTTACTTGAGGTCATTGTCTTGGTTTGTTTTACACAAATACAGTGAATATGCTGTTTGAATACAAATGTATTGTATAAAGGAAGATAATCAGGGTAGCCCAGAGATTGAAATCCAATCCAAGAAAAGAAATTTAGAACAATAAAATCTGTTAATATATTTCTTTGCTTTGATAACTTTCCTAACTTTCAATTGTAAAATGTACTAGACAAGTCAATGGGCAGAAAAAAAGTTAGTTTAGAAACTTCCCAACATACACCAAATTAAGTTTCAGATGTATTCATTAATGAAAAATGAACAAAACAATAAACAATTATAATTCTTCAAGAAATTTTTGTGACTCTGGTTTTAGAAGCAGTGAGACTTTTTACCATAAAAAGCAAAGGAAGAAACCTTAAAGAAATAGATAAAAATATTCGACTTCACAAAATTAAAAATGTTGTATACCAGAATACCATACATTCAATAAATAACAGATGACACATAAGTAGTTCATTTAATTTCAATAATTAAATATTTTAAAATAATATTAGCAAAGGCTGGTTAGGTTAAGATAACGCAAACAGTGCTGATGACAGCTTGTAAGTAAGTGGGTTTACCTTTTTTTAAAATTTAATAAGTTGGTACATAATTCTATTTCCCAAATTCTAACAAAACACAATTGGAAATGTGAGTAAAGATCTGCATGGCAGTAGTGCTTATAAAATCCACTGTTTTTATCGTGGTATTTAAATAAAATATATTATACAATTCAACATGATTCAGCCCTAAAACAAATGTGATTTCAAAAGTTTTTATTGATGTGGTATTTATTTGCATAATTACTATTATTAAATTTTCAAAAGCAGATTCTCAAAATGATACATGTAGAATAAAAAACATAGTTTTATTTTTGACTGTGGAATTATGAGTATATTTTTCCTTTACATATTTTATATTTTTCAAGTTGTTTACAGTTAGTATGCTTTGCTTTATATTAAGGAAATCTTTATAGAAAGAATATTGGGTCACTGGAACCAAGATGCATTTTGTGTCCTGGCAGCTGGAATTGTGCCGAATTTTTTAAGTCTCTGGCTTCCGTTTCTAGAAAGATGTGTGATCAATGGAGAGTTGTAAGTAGGTGAGTGACATATTCTCACTTTTGTTCTGAATACCTGCTAGCAGTTTCCTTCATATAACCTCTAAGGCAGTGTTGCCCTGTCTGTGCAAATTCCTCATAAAAGGTGTAACAAATGTAATAGCCTACATGGACCAGCAGGTACATAAATGGGCAAAGGGAACCAGATGTAAATGCATGGGCATGCCTACACTGCATTTGTGGTGGGGACACTAATAAACTGGCGGGGGTATCTACTTCCCAGCTCTGCATGATTGCTGTCATTTAGAAATGAGGGCAAGTGTTACGTCATCAGTATCAGGAAAAGAAGGAAATCTAGATTTTCAGGTGAATTTAAAATTTTGCTACTATGTGACAACACAGAAAAGTGTTATAAATTTAGCTCTGGAGTATTAGTTTGTAGTCTCTGTCATCTCATCCATAGTGTCCTGTAATAATTTTAAATGTCCCAGTATTGTTTCTGTTCTTGAAAGCTCTCACATCTGCCCTCCAGTTTTCTCTGTCACTGTAGATTTAATCCACTCAGTTTATTTTCTTTGTCCATCTTATTTATTGGTCTAGTTTGTTCTTGAGACCACAATGCTTTTCCTGGAGATTTGCTTTTTGGTTTCATTCCTTTGCATTTTTCCACTCTAAGTAATTTTTAAGAAATGCTCAATTTCAGCTTTTTCTTTAATAACATTCATAGCTCAGAGGCAAAAGAGTTAGAAAAGATGTATTTTTTAGACCCTCAGTATTTAAGAAATGCAGACTATGGTCACTTCTTTGAGGTTTAATCGTACATTTTATAATGGGGTCATTGAAATCTGAAATGAGATGTTTGGCCTACTTTTAATTAGGCCTTCTCATTTACTATAACCTTTAGTAAGTGGGACTTGTTTTCCACTGGGAGAAATATGACAGGAATATGATATAAATTGCATTTATGGGAGTTTCTAATGTAAATTTAAGGAAAATTTTTGAGAAAAATTTTAGACGTTTACAATATGCTAACTATACATAAATTAATAGTGCAAGCAGATGACCTCTTGGAGTGGAACTGGCACTGTATACCATATAACCATATAATTTCACTTTTAAATTATTAGTAATCATTCAAATCATCATAAGATACCCAATTTATATTAGTTAGTCTTTTTAAATAGGAGCCTATACTTTTGTATTTTTAAAAAATATAAATTTATGGAACCAGAAAGTGTTTAGACTTGGTATTCCAGAGTCTTGGAGTGGGTATGTTTGCTGGACAAAACTAAGGGGATGAAAATATCCGAATAAAAAACTGAAATTACTCTTCAACCCCTCTCACTCAACCCCAAACATTGGTACCGGTTTTGTCCTGCAGGGAAAGACAAACCAGATACTGAACCAATCCAGACTAAGACCTTCACATATTTGAATGTTTACTTTCCCCAGTGGAAAAGCTGAATGGCCACCTGTTTGCATTTCTGTGAAACCCATTGATTGGACACGTCCTTTGCAGACAGAGTTTCCAATCATCTTATTCAGTTCTTTACTCCTAAATAAATTAAGGAAAACCTCGAATATTAAGAATCCAGGAGATGATGATGGGCAATGGCCATCCCAGGGAATGGAGAGAGTCTGCACCTGCAGGCAGGATAATACCATCCATCTTATCCATGGGATATAAGCCCCCACTCACTTGGAGGTGGAGTGGACATCACCATCCCAGACTCCTCAGTATTGGGGGAAGAGCTATGGACTAGAGTGGCCTTACTGGTATTCTGTTGTAGACATATTATGATTCAAGCAATGGAAGAAATTACAACATTGAGGTGGGGCCAGTGGCCACTGGATGCTTTGGGGGCAGGGAGAGGGAAAAGCAGTTGTAATACAGGGGCTTTTTCGGGACTTGGGAATTATCCTGAGTGACATTACAACGACAGATATAGGCCATTTTACATCAGCATATACCATGCAGAACTGTGTGGGAGAGATTGTGGCCTACAATGTGAGCTATGGTCCATGCTTAGTGCAAAGCCCCAGGATGTGTATATCCATTGCAGGTGATGTGCCACACTAATGAAAGATGTTTATGTGGGAGGTGGGGAACATGGGAATCCCTGTAATTTTTGTGTAACATTTAAGTAATCTAAGCATCTTTTAAAATATAAAATAAACAAACAAACACAAGTGAGAAAAAAAAAGAATCAAAACAAAAGGGGGGAAAAGGAAACTCTGTAAGTGGAGGCTTTTAGGGACAAAAGAAAATTTCAAAGAAGCTATACATTATTATCCTGAGAGAAACAAAAAATTACATTGCATCTCTGAAATAAAAATAATTATATAAAAAACAACAATCAAAACAAAAAAGAACTCTTGGAAAATGAAAATACGAGAGCCAAAATAAAAGGTTTATATGTGAGGTTGAAATATCAAGTTAATGATATTGTTCAGAAAGTAGAAAAAGTACAAAGATAGACAATGGGAAAGGAAAGAATTAGAAATGTTTAAGACTTTATGTCTTAGACATACACCTATCAACTCTAATATTAACTATAGGTTCAAATAGAAGGGACAGAAGAGCCATGTGTAGGGAAACCACAACCGAATCCAACTCTGTCACACTGGGGAGCATAAATTCCAAAGTAGGGCCCACTGGCAGGGCACCAAACTCCTGAGCTTTCAGCCCTGCCTATAATGTCTGGATGTCTCCAGAGTCCTCAGGAGCCCTGCTATTTGAGGCAATATTTACTTTGGCAGTAATGAGATCCTGCTGAGACGTGCGTAAGCATAACCTCCTGACCACTTTGAAGTCTCTTAGCCATATAAGCTCATTTGTCTTTACCCTTTCCCCCTTTTGGTCAAGGTCTGTTTCCAGTTGCATTGCTAGTTGGTGCTTGGTAGTATCCTTCGGTGCCAGGAAGGCTCATCCTGGGGAGTCATGTCCCACACTGGGGGGAAGGTAATGCATTTATTTATTTATTTTATTTATTTTATTTTTTATTTTTATTTTTCTAAATATATTTTTTATGTTTTTAAATATACTTAGATTACACAAATGTTACACAAAAATTATAGGGAATCCCATATGCCCTGCTCCCCACATCTCCCACACCCTCCCACATAAACAACATCGTTCATTAGTGTGACACATTCATTGCAATTGATAAACACATCCTGGTGCACTGTCATTGAGCATGGACCATAGTTCACATTGTAGTTTGCACTCTCTCCCACACAATTCTGCAGGCTAATGGGAAGATATATAATGGCCTATATTTGTCATGGTAATGCCATTCAGGAAGATTCCTAAGTCCCGAAAAAGCCCCCGCATTACACCTGTCTTTCCCTCCCCTTGCCCCCAGAGCCTCCAGTGGCCACTGCCTCCACATCAATGCTGTAATTTCTTCCACTGCTAGAATCACAAGTCTATAGTAGAATACCAGTAAGTCCACTCTAATGTATTTATCTGCTGAGTTTGGCTTAGAGAGCGGCCACATTTGAGCAACAAGGACACTCTCAGGAGGTAACCCTTAGACACTCTATAATACTAGGCTAAGTTTCAGTTTCAAAAGTGAAGGTTCATAAGGACAGTCATCACTCTCAAGGGCCCATCACTATCTAGGGCCCGATATACTAATGGAGGTCTAAAAATAGAAAAATAAAATGTTTAATTGATTAAGTCATAAAGCAATGTTTTAGTTTGCTAAGTGCTGCCAAGGCAATATACCAGAAATTGGTTGGCTTTTACAATTGAGATTTATTAATGTATAAGCTTACAGTTCCGAGACTGGGGAAAATGTCCAGATCAAGGCATCGGTGACACTCCCTCCCCAGACCACAGTCTGTGGGCAACCCTAGACTTCTCTCTCACATGGGAAGGCATATGATATGTCTGCTGGTCTCTGCCATTCTCTGCTTTCTCCTCTAGGCTCCATTGCTTTCAGCTTCTGGTTGCTCCTTCTGTGGTTTTCTCTTTCCTGGATTCCGTTGATTTCAGCTTCCTGCTCTCCTGGCTTTCTCTATCAGCTTCTATGAGTTTCTGTCTGAGATACTGGCTCTTTTCACTCTCCCAGTTCCATTGATTTCAGCTTCTGGCTTCTGAGGCTTCCTCTCTCAGCTTCTGGGAGTTTTTCTCTGTGTCTGTGGCCTTTTTTCCCCTGCATATTCATCTGGTTTATAAAGGACTTCAATAAGAGGATTAGGACTCACGCTGGGCTACACCTTACTGAAGTAATCTAATCAAATGACTCGTAAGTGAAGTATTCTAATCAAAGGGTCCCACCTACAATAGGATCACATCCATAGGAATGGATTAATATAAGTACATAATTTTGGGGGTTCAACAAAAGACTCAAACTACCATAAGTAATAAAATAATAAAGTAATTAAAGTTTTCAGAAATGTGAAGTAAAGAAAATGTGTATGTAGATTTGGGCCCCAGTACCCAGTACAGTGAGTTGGTGTGGACATGTAGGTAGCCAAAGAATGAGGAACATTTTTATTAATATTTGAAATTTGGAAATAAAGTCAAGATCTTAAAAGTTTCCAGGAAAAAAAGCAAAACAACTTGTAGCATGCAAACAGTTGGGATAATAGAGAGTTAGAATGCCATTCCATGGCAACATTTTAAGCTATAAGATAGATAAATTCTTTCAAAATTTTCAGGTAAAATGATTTTCCACCCATCTATTTCTAGACCCACCTAAATGATTAATCTAGCGTGAAGGTGACTATAGACTATAGACATCTTAATTCTACAAAAATGACCAAAACTTGCCTCGCATTATTCTTGCTTAGGAAACTTCTAGGTGATATGCAGCATAAAAAAAGAGGTGTAAATCAAGAAAGATGTGGGATTCAGAGAACAGTATATCCAGAGAGAGGTGAAGGATTGCCCAGATAAATGGTAAAGTCAAGTCCTACATAGTAAGCTATTCCACAAGTCTAGTGAGCAACGAGTCCAGACAAAGTCCAAGAAGGGATGGTTCCAAGAGAAAAAGAGTATCCCATGTATTTCAACATACCTAAAAATGTTCGGAATTCCTACTTAAAATTTTAAGATCTGTCTCAAATGTGATTTCTATCACCTTTTCCAATCCAGAAGAAAATTAATAATTCCCCATCTCTTTTCAATATATTTGCCAATTCATTAAAGGTTGCCTTTATAATATTGAACTTTTTTACATTGCTTCTCTGTGTGCATATCTAGCCTACTAGATTGTGAGACCATAGACATTAGAGGATTTATCTTATTTATCCAGACATCTGCAATGCCTATTAGAGAAGAATTTGGGTAGGTCTTTAAAATTTGGCAACATATTACTGACCATGTGCTCTGGGAAGGTATTGACTGTTTTTTCAACTTCAGAAAATATTTCGCTCTGGAATATTTAAATAGAGTTTGTTTTTTATTCCTTGGACTAATTATAATAGCAAGCTATTTAAATGTAAGGCAAATTCTATGTTAATTGTACACATTAGTACCAGCTGACTTAGAATAAGTTTCTTGTATGTATATAATATACACATACATACAGATACATAAAACTTTCAAAAGAAAAATATGTGATGTGAAATTTAAATATCTTTCTCCATCAGGTTAATGATAGAATCTTGTTTTCCTCTGAATCAAAGCTGATAGGAATTTTTCATGTATTTAGACTGTTAGAAATTTTGTCACAAAAGATGGATATTTATTCAATGTATAATGCAAGTGTTACTGAGTATAAATATATTTACAACCACAAACTACTAGATGTCACTGAATGCACTTAGTGTTTCAGAAAGCATATTTTAAAAAATACTTATTAATTTATGGAGATAGCTTTTTAGGTTGTAGGTAATATCTTTCTGAGAACTAGAATCTTTTTAATGAGGGGATATATTATCTGTAGTTCTTCTGCAAGCTACAAATAATTTATGAAAATTGGAACCGAATAAATGAATAAACTTGTGTATTAAGCCCAAGTTTAGTGACTAGAGAGTAGAAAAATACAGATGTCATCACTTTATTAGTGATGGGAGTGGATAAGCTTAAAGTTGTGTTTCAAATATGTGAGAATAATTATATACACGATGGAATTCCAATATTTCTGTGCCCCAAATTATAAAGAAAAAGAAGTAAAAGAAAAAACATTTTGTGTTCAAATGGATTATTGTGGAAGATTGTGGAATTTCTCTTTCTCTCGATATTTTTCATTCTCTACCAGGTATTTTGCTAAAAATTCCTGCCTAAAGTGTGGAAGCAAGCAGAGGACTTTTTGTGATATTGAACATCCATGCTTGTTTCTATACCCTTACTAGAATTAGGCATATAATTAACAGTTTTCATTCATTGATTCATTAACAGTCAAAAAACACTTACTTTGAATTTATTATGCCACTAACTATGAACGTTATCTTTCAGGAAAGAAAACATTGAATAAGTAATTCACAGAAATAAATATACAACTAGCAATTTTGATAAGTTCTTTGAGGGAAGAAGAGAGTACAATGAGAATGAAAATTTACTTTAAATGCTTAGTTTTCAAGTATAAAATACATAAGGTTTCAAGCTTATTTTTTCCCCAAATACTATCATTTATAAAGTGACTTCTCTGTGTTACATTAGTCACTAATGTACACTAAGTTTGAGTGTAAGAACAGGACACTTTTCACCATTCCTGTCAAGCAGATTCAGAAAGAGAGAAATATATTGTAATCTCTATTTGGCCCTTGGGGAAACCAAGTCAAGTGGAGATTGAGTAACTTGTCAAAGAAAATTAAATCATGAAAGCATGAAGTCTTTACTTCCAGGTACTATTCCTAAGACCAAGTTGTCAAGATTGGCTTATAGATAAAGAACCTAAGTTGAAGGCCAACCCATCCTTTTTCAGATGATAAAATTTAAGCAAAGAAAATTGCCCACTGTCACAAAACTGCTGAAGGTGACATGATTCTAAGCCCCCGTTTTCTCCACTTCGTGAACTTATGCCATAATCAGTGAGTTTAATATTAAATTAAATCTAATTTTTAAAGATTTTACTTTCAATTCAAATATAAATATTCCATTGTAAGTGATTGTGATTTTCTTCTACCTTCTAAGCTTAATTAGGTTAAGTACTTGGTATTCACCCAAGTATCAAAGATCTAGAAAAAGTAAAATTCCTTAGGTTTGTAGACTTAGTGCTAGTCTGATTGAGGAATTTAGCTTTTTTCTCATGTTAGAATTTCTGTTGAAAAAGAGAGAGAGATGCTGTCTCCTACTCTGGTTTGTTCTTTCAAAAATGCCAAGATATTACATACTCACTTAAGTTTATAGCTTTTATTATCCATTCCACTGATTTTTATGCAATCATATGCTCCACAATATGATTATGGAAATGAATCTTTTATTTCTGTCTTGATTTTTTTTAAACTTTCTTTTTCTCTTCCAGGATTATGTATTTATTCTTTACATTTTTAAAAAACATGGTGATTGCTACTGATCTGATTTATATTCCTTTATTATCATATCATTGATAATTGTGGTTTACACATTAGTATCAGTAACTAGTATACTGTCTCTTAACAAAAGGATTTTTTAATATTATCAATAATGTTAATCTAATTGGTGATATTTACTTTGGCCATTAGCAGGGAAAAACGAAACAATACAAATCAGGTTTTATGGGATCTGAAACCTTATTCAATTTTTTTTTAATTAGAGAAGTTGTAGGTTTACTGAAAAATCATGCAGAAGATACAGTTTCCGTATACTCCCCCCCCCATTATTAATAACTTGCATTAGTGTGGTACGTGTTACAATTGATGAAAGAGTATTATTATAATTATGCTATTAACTATTACATGGTTTACATTTGTGTTATAAAGCCCTATGTTTGTTTGTTTTTTAATTTATTTTATTCTGGTAACACATATACATCCTAAAATTTCTCCTTTTAACTACAGTCAAATATATAATTAATTATGTTCATAAGCTTGTGCTACCATCACCACCATCCATTACCAAAACTTTTCCATCAACCCAAACACAAACTGTGTACAAATTAAGCATTAACTTCCCATTCCCTACTTCCATCCCAGTTCCTGGTAGCCTGTATTCTAGTTCCTGTCTCCATGAATTTGCTTATTTTATTCATTTCATATCAGTGAGATCTTATAATATTTTTGCTTTTGTGCCTGGCTTATTTTCACTCAACATGATGTTTTCAGGGTTCATCCATGTTGTGCCCTGTATCAGAACTTCATTCCTTTTTATGCTGAATAATTGTCCTTTTTATTCATATACCATTTATCCAACTTGGGTTATGAAGACTTACTCAATTTTGAGGGTCCTTTTAATAAAGTCAATACATAATTTTGTCTGAAAGTGAATATTCATTTAAGATGAAAAAGGAAATTCATAAAAAAATGCAAATTTTAAAAGCTTACAAATGCCACTGAAATCATGAAATCCATAACAGTAATTTAATAATTTTATTTTAACTGAATTACACAGCTCTTTACACATTTTCCCTAATTTTTGACTACATACTTTTTAATCACCTCTTCATAAGACATCAATTTTATGCTTTTTTCCCTTTAAGAAAATAGAAAGCTAATTCAGTCTTCCTTCTAGCATATATTTTGTTACATGGATAAAACTGTAACTTTGCACAAGACGAACTTGCTGTTTGTAGTAATGCTCCAGGTTTGTGCACTAAATATACAGGGGTTCAGATAAATTCTCTTTCATATAATTACCATCAAAAAGAGAGGAAAAAAGTATGGAAGGTTTTTCAAGTTTATTGCTGATAGGAGAGAACTTCTGTTTTGACTGTTGATGAAAATAAAATTCTCCATTTAGAATTTTATAGGCCTGATGATTGGAATAATTTTCCACAGAAATAGCTTCTAACCCTGTACATTTCAAATTATTTCTCTATTACTCACATACTTCCACTGCTGGCATGCTAGGAAGTGTTTTTGTTGTGATGATCCCTGCTTGGTACTATACCTGGAGAGTAACCAGTAGGAATATTCCAGGAAGCCATTCCTACCCTTGGAGTAGTAAAAGCCTGATTACATGTGACCACGATTTTGACCAGAGAAACAGATCCTGCAAAACCTAAACTAAATGATTCTACAACTCACCTTCACCATAGCGAGGTCCCACATTGCCCAAAGCCATTGTATACCACCCAGTGGGAGGGAAAATATGATGGAGAGAAGGTTGGCTTAGAAAGAGACAATAGTTTTAATTGATTGCAATTAAAATAGCTTGGGCAAATTTTTAAAAATTATTAATTTTTATTATATTTATATTATTATTAAAGTGAAATACCCAGAGATTAGCAACAGTGGAAAGTTGTCAAATACCCCAGGCCAAAAAGGGCAAGCAGAGGAAGCTTGCCCCTGGAAGCTGCTCAGCGTCCTAGAAGGGGGACTGAAGGAGAAGAGCTGTAACTAGAACCAAGCCATTGACGCAGGCAAGCAGGTAGAAAACGGAGAAACGTCCTCAACCCTTTCTCCTCCTGTCCTCCTGGCAGTGCTTCCCACTGGTTAAAACAAATAATCAGCCAGAAGGCATGTGACTCTGGGTATTTTAGTTCATAAGGTGCAAAGCAGAGTGGAGAGTGGCAAACAATAAATAGAGTGATGGGAACAAACCAACATTGACCAGCACAGTCCCAAATTCCCTTAGGCTAATGTCTGGAACTATGTAGATTATCATTTGATTACTTAGGTTTATGTCCATAGAATTTCTAAAATTATCAGAAGTCTCCTTACCTCTAATTAAAACTGCATGACAAAGAAAGAAAAGCAGGGTTTTTGTCTGTTTTTTTCTGTTTTGTAATGATGGGGCCTAAAAGAAACAACAATAAAAACAAAAATAATAAAGATCATAAGGAGCTATGAATTTATGCAATCCTGTAATATTTAGGGAATTATTCCTAAACATGTTTGTGAAGAGTACATATTATCAAGGGCCAGTGAGCTGTAGTTTAAGCATAAGTAAATTATTCTACAAACAAATGTTCCAGCAGTATCCATGTCTCAACATTTGCAAGCCTGCTGATGTTTATCTGCCTCTTCATGTATTTTGACATTCTTGGTCATTATACTTAGAACTCCTGCATCAGTAACTTCCTAGAAACCATTCTCTCTTTAGACTTCATGGCACTGTCCTTGTCCATTGTGTCCATGGTGATAGGTTTAAGTGGATGTGAAAGTGAAGCCCTTCTCTCAACTCCTGGGTTGTAGCTCCCAGGGTAGTCTCAGGGAGGCAGTGCATGAGAAGGGGCTGTGCCTTACCTTCATCTTTGTCCATTGCATGTGCTATGCTCAATGAAGTGAGTGATTAATGTGGATACAAAGCTTAGCTTTTATGTACTATTGAACTGCTGGGAACAACTTTTAGGACTAAATGCATCTCTGTTTACTGTGTAGGAGGTTTGTCTCTAAAAAGACATGAATATATTATAATGTAACTTTGTTATTGTGTGTGTTTTTAAGGTATTGAAGCACAGTTTAAAATGTATTTAGGGGTTCGAAAAGCACATGTTTCCTTCTCTCAAAATTTAAATCACAAAAGGAATAACTCCTTTTAGAGTGACATAAAAATGGTTTGCTGTTGTCAGAATGTGCTTTTCTGTCCATTTGTATGTTCTCCACGGACACTATTAAATTCCTTTATATTTAAGAAATACAGAAATATTAAGGAGAAAAATTTACATTTCTAGGCCCTGAATAATTCAAATTATCAGTTCTCATGTGGTTATGGAGAAAATACAGACTTTTCATTTAGAAAATCTTGGGTTTGATTCACTTTATTAATTTTATGAAATTGAGCTTAGTCTCTAGGCTTAGTTTTCCTCATCCATAAAATGAGGTTGAATAATAGTTATCTACTGTAGGGGTTAAATACAGTTATATAGGTTAAACCTGTAATTTGGTAACTAGAATATGGTAGGTGTTCCAAATATAACAGTCTTTTCTTTCAGTGTTTCTCCTTGAAATAACATGCTTTATTATTTCATGTTTACTTTCCTATTTATTTCATAGATAACCACTCTGGGTTATATTTTTCTTAAGCAAAGGAAAATAAAGAATTTAAAAAACCAAGCAAACAATAATCATTTCCTAAAATAATTTGGAGTTTTCCCCAAGGCAAATAACTAATTTATCCAACAAATTCCACATTATTTTATGCATATTAAGGACCCAGTCAATATTTGTCAAAAATACTATTCATGAGTTAAATTCATTTCTTAATACTGTAGACTTTATGACAAAGCAGGGTAAAATACAAATAGGCTTAGATGTAAGTATTTATTTGTCCATTTTACTTTTGGGGCATCAGTAGAATATTTTTTGGATGTGTCTTAACCAAACTGAATGTGCTTTGTAGAGTACATAACATTTTTTTTCTTAAGTAAATGCCTGAATTGTGGTAGACATTATAGTAGGTTTCTCATCATGTTTTCTTTCTTCTCTCTGGAAATAGCTGCTGACTTTCTAAGAGCACTAAGTCACAGCTACATAAACATTGAAAAGCCTTGAAACAAGGACCTGGCATTTGGTCGATTGATAGACGAATGTACGGTGTCTGAGTTTCATCCCTCTCAGGGAAATTTAAAAATTGGTGTGGCTATGGCTCATAGTAACTTAAATACACTGTTTGAAGCTTCTGTATAACCAAGTATTTTGTTTAGTGGGCTCCCCATATTGAGGACAGTGTTAAATATACATTTTATTTTGTAACCACCTAAATGTGACTGATTTTAAATGCTTCAATTCTTTAGTTGTTCTCTTATCCAAAAATTTTAGGTGTGATGGAAGGCATTGGAAAGATATTCATATAATGTTTATTTTATTTATTTCATGTTTTCACATGATTAAAATTAATTTGTAAGTATGCATATCAGAGTACAGACTCAGTACATAGCTAGCTAAAATAGGTACTATTGACTACTAAGTAATAATAGTAAGCATTTTTTAAAGTGCCAATTTCTATTTCTACTCTGCATGAGAGTGAGTACTATCCTAAGCCTTAATTAAAAATACCACAATTTGTATACATTTAAGTAAATTGAGCCTCCATTAAAAAGTTTATTTTGGTTGCTTTTATAAATTTCAAATTCACTATCTTTTTCTAACAGGTAATAATGAGTTCAGTGAAAGAAGTTAGATCTTAATTTACAAACAAATTTTAAATATAATGGGTTGACAAAAGAATGGCCATATTTACGTAATTTATTCTATTATGTATATATATATATACACTCAAATATGCAAAAACTCTAAAGACTTGATTGTAATATTTAGACCACATTATAATTATGAAAGAAAGAGATGTTTAATATTTATTTCTAATAATTTCAAAGATATTCCCAGGAAAATGTAAGATAGGATAAGCTTTTAACTAAAATTTAAAGTGTGCAAAATCTTTTGAAATCAGATTTTAGAGTCTGTTAATTTTGAAATGCTTTTTACCTATGGAATAACTACTTTGATTGTTCCCTAGGAAGTTATCTTGTATTTAAAGCAATGAAATCTGCTTCCATCTACATTTAAAATTACAAAGAGAAAACAAGGAAAGGATAACAGTACAGCCAGCTGGGAAACTGAACAATGATAAACCATGCTGCTCAAAGTAAATTTACTGTATTTCTTGAACTCCTGTGATTTTTTCTTAACTTTAAGAAGTGTGGTAGTACAATAAAATTTTCCATATGTTACACCATTTCTGCACCTTGATTTAAAAACAACAACAAAAACTTCTGTAAAATATACCTGGGGTTACTTAAACCTGTATTCTACTGCTCAAAGGCACATGAAACACATTTGCCAGCAATGGTCTTTAACTAATGGTAAAATCAAACCAGCAAGGGAAGCCTTAGGGATATTTTGAAGTGGTTGTTTGAGACTAATATTGTCTACTGAAGGTTATTGAACATTTCATTGCTCTGTTCTTACTGCAGTTTTGAAATTGATAGAATTTTGAAACTCGATATCACTGTTTTAAAAAGTTTGCCTTTTGACTCTCTTATTTTGAGATGTGGAAAATGTTTTTTCCTACTACAGAGGGAGTTGTAAAGAGAAATGAAAGTGGTGGCCACAGTGTAGAGAGAGTTGCCTCTTTAAAAATGTCAGTGATGAAATAATGTTTTCAAAAAGACTCCTAAAATCTCACACTTAAAAACACATACTGAAAAAAAAGGATGTCTTTGGGGTTTCTATGACTCTGCTTAGCTCTACAGAAGCTACAGAATCAATTTAAGGAAACTTACCAGCTGAAAACAGAGAATATGTTCACAAAGATAACTTTGAGTTTAAGGAAGGAATTAATAATGGAAAAACACTTGAAATTTTTCTTAATAATCATGTCTACTTTTTTGTGAGTTCAATGTATGATACAGTTCATTGATGACATTTTCCTCATATGTCCCTAAAATTCTAACTATGGTCTTAGGCTTATGAAAATTAATTGCATAACACAGAGTTCAATGAATTGTATTGTCAGGTCTGGCTAGTGGCTATCTATTGAAACATACTCAGGTATATCATGAATATAATAAATAGAACATTTCATTGTGATATTTTATGGAGATGCTCTTCCACATTTAAGAAATTTACAAATTATTGTGAAATATAAATCACTTAACTGGAATATTGCCTATCACTTTTCCTTTGATTCTTAGGAGGATTTTAGGAGTTAGTTAAATTTAAGTAATGTATAATGTCTTATACTCTTAGGGTTCCTGTTCTCTGGCCTATCATTCTTTGATTTTTATGCCTATGGTTCCCAAAACAGTTTTTATCTGAAGCCTTTGATATTACCAGGACTGGATGTTCTATACTAATTGACAAAGTTAGATGCATATTAATCACTAGGAACACATGTCATCTACTCCCAAATTTGGAAAGCACTCAAAAATATCATTTGCGAATTTGGGACTTTTGACAAAATGGGCAGTTTTTCATTGCACAAGGCACCATGCCAGGGGCCTGGCAAATTGACATGTTGAAACCTATTTATGAGCAAGTTTAAAGGAAATGAATATCACTTCCCATCCTGGGTAGTAAGACATATAGATATTCGTATAATAAGTTATTTTCCATTTGGAATTCCCATGCTGTTAGTGTGGCAGAAACCTAATTTCCATCCATTTCTGACATGATCCCCACTCCCTCAGTTTATTGAGATTTATCCAGGTTCCAGGGGGTAACTACTATCAAGGCAATGACAAGGAAGTGGTCCTGGAAGAGACATGTGTGGCAGTGCTAATCCATCATGTTCTCAAGTCTTTTACCCATGAACACAGATGCCTGCTGAGATGTCTATCATCCCATATGGCCCTCAATTATTTTTTCTATAGGTTACCTCAGAGACATGGTGTGCTCCTGTCAGCCTTACCCCTTAAGTTCTGATACTCTCTCCTTTTTTGAGGTTAGCCATCATTTTGTTATTTCCAGGCTACACTAGAGCAAGGAAATGGGTAAACTTAGAGCTTTCCAAAATGCCAGCAACTCTCTAGGCCAGTTCTGCCTCCAGGAAGCAAAGTATAGAACCTCCATGTCTGCCACATTAAATCTGGTAGGGAAAAGGAGCTGCATGCTCAGATGTTCTTGGATTCTCCAATTGTACATCTGATATTTCTTTGGTGGATCTCCTTACTCCCTTCCTGTATTTGCCTGAGGCCCAGAGGGGTAGTCTCTTTTTAGGTTCTGTCTTTCTGAATCTCTTCTTCCTTCCCTCTGAATGCATTCCTGCCTGGACATAAGTTCTCTTAAATTCTCCTATCAGTAGTTTATAGTAAGCTTTTATGATCTGAGTTGGCCAAATATGAATCCTAATATTTAAGAGAAATTAACAGAATTTCTCATTTTTTCTTTCAGCAAAGCCTGACTTTCAAGATTATTTTGTCATTGTGGAATCAAATGACTGTTTTGGAAATTAAAAGCTGAATATTTATTTTTTCTCTTTGTTTCGCTGCATTAAAAATTCAAAGGGCATATACAATAATGTTAATAAAGCCATCTATGGGTTTGGAATTATAATTTTTTAATAGTTTCCTGTATTTTTTGAAAATTAACCACTGTCACTTTTGTATCCTAATACAAAACAGCCTTAAAAGAGGAAATTATGAGACTTCACACAACCTCATTTAAAAGTAAATTAAAAATCATAACTGGATTAATGAATGTGTTTGGATAAGGATATTCCTGAACTTGATATATTATTGTTTTGACAAAGAGCAAAATTTCTTCATGAATGACTTTTCAAAATGTCTAAATTTTAAGATAATAGGAATAAAAATTTTCACATTTTATAAGACATTCTGAAGCACACATTTATGTAATTTCTGTCCTAATGAGATGGCTGTTTCCAACCTGACTCCAAATAGTTGGCCAGTCATCTGTTCTAGAGATCGTAAAATGTATAGGTCCCGCAATCAAGAAAATTAAACCATTTGTTTTTATATACATAGGAGGTCAATATGAAGTAAATTTAGCTAAATTGTAGTTAACTTTGTAGAAGCATATGCTTTTAAGAAAGTCTGTAAAGCCCTAGATTGCTTTGATGTAATTAAATGGCTTTCCTTCTTTTGTAAATTGATTCCATTGTGTTTATCTTTTGTAGTGGTACTTCTTACTCTAAAGGAAATTATCGCCCATGCTGCTCAGTTAGATCAGTTAGTGGAGAATAATAAAAAGACATCATGAGATCAAAAAAAATCCTATGAAGATATTCTCTAAGGACCTGTGTGTGGGATGGATTAAACCTTTAGAATAAAATCTTCAATGCTGATTTTATGTAAAAAAAGAAAAGAAAAGAAAAAAAGAAAGAAAAAGATACATCTTTTAATATTTCTACTTGAAAATAAGTTTCACATCTTTTTTTTTTTTGCTGGAGGACGACTTATGCATTATTTTGACAAAGATAAATTCGTAAATTACTGTTACATTTTAATTAACCTGTTGCTTTGTGGCTAATTTTAGGATGGGCCTTTTAAAAGTAAGAGGCTTCTGATATTTTCAAAGTTAGAATTTTTTATATATGGTCTGATTTTTAACATCTTTACTGATACCCTTGATAGTACTAATTAGTATAAGTGGCAAATGATTGACTTTTTCTCTTTGAGTATGTAAACTAGCAGGTCTTTTAATATATGTGTTCTTTTCAAGTACATAGAATGCCTTTCTATGCTGGTTTTCTTTTTCTTTCATTTGTCTTTATTGTAGGAGGCCAAGCATTTTATAATAACTTTCTTTGGTACTAATCAACACTTGTTATTTTATTAATAATTTCAGTTATTGTAGTGGACTGGCCTAACTAGTTGATAGAGAGATCATCATTTAGGAAGCAAGAACTCCACCATCCTCAGCCTTGACAAATTGGACTGCACTGTCATTCATTCTACTAGTGGATGATACTGCTTGTCACCTGTCTTTTAATCTTTCATATTTGGTAGAACAGATATCTTATAACATATTCCATATTGCCCTGATTTCCAGATATGTGATTAGTTCTTTGCTAATGAAGATTTTCACAGCCCACAGGATTTGCACCTAGAGGGACTTGAGGTTGAATTCTGTCTCTAACAGTCAATATTCGTATAACTTTGCAGAGGTTATTTACTATATATAAAGTTGAGTTTCTTTATCTGTAAAATTGGATTAATAATATCTACCACTTAGAGTTAGTATAAGGATCAAATGGATGCATAGTTTGGTAGATAAATTTGAATATGGATATAGATATTGATAAGATTACTTAGCACTGTATCTGGTATAAAGTAAATTCAAAATATCATAACTATTGCTAATTTGTGTAGGATAGGTTACAAACCAATTTTATTTCAATTTTACTGAATTGTCTCCCAAGGAATACTTTTGATTTGAATATATTTTTATGTGATTGGTCATGTGCAAGACTGGGAAAGTTGACAAAGAAGAGAAAAGCAAATTTTAGAAAAAGTTTAAATGAGACAGTAATCACTTAAGAATGTGAAAGATTGTATTACAAAGAATGGAAACCAATGAGGAAGGACCAATAAGTAAAGAGCTTAAATCAAAAGATGTAGAATTGGAATGAGTTTTTCACAATAAATAGAAACCCTTGCATCATAGATGGGATTTTCTATTAATTGCTTTATTCTGTTAATTTATCTCATTTATTTTAGTGCATTTATTTTATTCTTATTTTTCAATTTTTTTGTTTAATTTATGTCAACTGACATCATTGTCTATCATATGGGAGACAAAAAATAATTATTCTTACCTTTCTGAGCCACATCTAGTTAGTTTAATGCCCAAGTGCATTAAAAAAAACTGGTAATCTTGAGAGAACATGGTTATTGATTATGAGAGGAAAATATGCCTGAGAAAGAGAGTGCTAAGGAAAAAAAGAAAAGAGGAGTTTACTCCAACCTGTAGATTCAGGGAAGGCATGCTGAGTGGATAATGATGTGATCTGCCTTTGTGACTTTGAGGTCAAGAAAGTCAGGAAGGCATAGGTAACAGACATAGGTGATAGCATGACTAAAGTTGTTGCCTCAGACCTGTTGACTTAAAATCTTTAAGAGGTATACTAGGTATGTGGATTATTTGTGAAAAAGCTTTCCAGGTGTTTCTGATGTCTATATAGGGCTTTTTCACTTCAACACTGAAGTCTCTAAATTTTTGCAAACTTTTCCCAGAAAGAAATAATTAGTAAAATGAGTCTGAAAAATATTGTCTAAAAAGAAAGCATTTGTTTATAATGAAAATAATTTTCTTAAATTCTACCTATTTGAACCCCAAATCCTGAAACATCCAGTCCTGCAATCTGAATGAACATAAGCTCTTCCCTATTTAACAACTACTATGGATACTCTTTGAATAAGCACTTTAAATTTTGCTGGTATTTTAGGACAATAAATCTGACCAGACTTGCAGACCTACTTGTGTACGTTACTGCTATTTAGAGAAAAAACATCCACCTAAAGGAAGTAATTCTAAAGAGTAAATAAAACTAATTTTTTTCCTGGAAATTTTCAGAGATCAATAGTTCAAACAACTTTTATAAAAATCCAATAGATATAATTCTTGGAATGTATTCCTCCTGCCCGAAGGGGAGAAACCATCATAGTTTGGCTGATAAAAGTTGTAAATATTTTGTGATATATTTATGAGAAACTGAAAATATATTACCTGTTAGTAGCTGGTGGTGTTAGATTGATTACATTTGTTTCTCCTCAGACAACCTCTTCCTTTAACATCCTATAGTTTACTTTGTGAAAAAATAAGACATGGAAAGAAGATGATTGCACATTACCACCAAAGCAGTTGAACAGGACAACATGACAGGGCATGCCTATCACGGGCAGTCCCAGGAACCTTTTGCCCTGGGCTCAGCTTTAAGCAGTTTGGACAAATAAGAGACAACTGAGCCCACCTCCCCAGAGGGAGGTGAAGTTAGCAACTTCAGAAGACGGCAGTCTTCAACACTTCAACACTTCTGATATGGGAGTGACTCCTGTTTTCAAAGGCATCTCTACTATTATCTCTATGATTCTAATTATTCCTTCATCACTTCATAGTGAAGATGTTTACTGTCCGTTACTAGGAAATCTGTAAAACACCGCTGCACACATAACAGACACCACGGACTAGAGGGGGCAAAGGCTCAAAATGAACACTGTATTATCCCCATCTTAATACAGAGTCAGATATTTATACAAAAAAGGCAAAAATCACACAGTTGTGTGGGCCTGGGAGGAGGGAGATTGGGGTGTCATGAATGTGACTTTAATGTGGAGATAGGGCATAAGTTCCAAATTCAAAAGAGCTGTGCCCACCCCAGATTTTCAAGTAGGAATCTGTAAATATATTACCAAATATTAGCACTACTTAAAGTCCAACAGTACATGTTTTTTTTTCCCAAGTAGATGTATTTTATTTTTGAAATCTTTATTTTTTTTCACTTACTGCAGTCAGTAGAAGAGATTAAAAAGAAAATCTATGCAGAGTTGGATTCAATTTTGCATTTCCCAGTCATACGAGAGCAAATTTGTAAGGTATAAAAGCGATCACGTGCAATATTTCTACTCTAACTCTTGCCATTAAAACAAAGAACTATATTCAATATTATTTTAATTCTGTTTTAAATGTGAGGTTTTCCCTCTGTCTACCAATATCTAAACAGTTTCAGCAAAAGAAACAAATAGAAAACCGTTTTACATGTTAGTTACCATGGCACTGAGAAAGGTTTGAATGTGTTCCTTCTTTATAACTAATATAAATAATTTGTAGCATAATTTAGATTTAGTTCAGGGATTCCAAAAGAGGCTAAAATGCTCTTTAACGTAACCATTTAATACTTACTATACAGAATTGAGTAAACATAATGCCAAGTCATGAAAAGCATTCTGGAATGATTTTGTATCTGTCAGCAAGAAAATGGCCTCTGACTAAATCTTACAATGCTAAAAAATATACAATATTAAAACCAAACAATTATATTGCCTATATGTTTCACAGTCAATGACTATAAAGTAATTTCAGAGACAGGGATGACAGATAAACAGGAATTGCTGCTAGTTCCCTCCATCCTTTTCATCAGCAAATATCAGCTAGGGCTAGGGCTTTCTGTTAGACCACAGTCATTTAATGCAGTGCTCCAGACTATCACTGCCAATTAATCAAAGTTGATATAGAAGGTGAAACTGATTTCACCTCCCCAGGGTTAGTATATATTGTCATAAGATAATTTAATCAGAGGGGAGAAAAAGACTTTTTTATTTTCATGGTGTTTTGCCTATGAATATTCTTTGCCTCTTATTTCAAATTAACAGAACATCTTCTTGAAAATTTGCTTCTTTTACTTAATGGTCTCATTTTTATCACATCTTGGTTCAGAGCTCTTTTGATTGACATCTTGCAAAACAACAGAATCAAAGCAGGTTCATTTTTCTCCTATGCTTTGAAAGCCATTTAAATTGGCTCTTCATTATTATTGCTCTGCCACTAAAAGGAAAATCAGAAGTTTCCTAGATCAAATGCCAAAACCATATGGCACAAGGAAAATCCTTTTTACATTCACTCATTGCTCCAGTCACTCTTTAAAGATAGAAATGGTGTCCATACACATGTAAGGTTGTTAGTTTGTTTTGATTTTTTTCCAAACTAGAGGAAGCAAAAGAGATTTTACAGCGCCAATTGATTCTGATTTGAAAGAATAGATAAATTGTTTCAGAGTCTGCAAAATTTAATTTTAAATATAGTCTTTGCATTTGTTCAATTCATCAAATTATTTTATAACCTAAGGTCTTGAGAGCATCATGGCAGCCTGCAGGGGCCAGTCCCCCTATTCTACAGAGCAGAACAGGAGAAGGGCCAGAAAAGGATCTGACGCCCAAAAGGCACAGGACTCAATGCACCAATAAATCTCTTCCTTCCGAATGTTAGAGCTTTTTAATATTCCGGTTCTGTTGATGATAATGCAAATAAAACTGAGAAAATCTATATTAAGGTAAGCCCAATAAAGAATAAAGGATCTCAAGGTAATATTTTAGTACTTAGAAGTGTTCAGATTGGTTTCCTTTTCCAGATTGGAGCTAGGCTGTCCCTCATTTGACTGTTAAATATAAAGTATATAAGATTTGCTTTTATTTTCTGGATACATTTATATGTGCTTAAGAATAAGCACATATAAATATTGTTGGGGATTGAATCATGTGCAAGTCTTAGTCTTCAGTTCTTGTGGATGTGAACTCATTTGTAAACAGGACCTTTGATGATATTGTTAGTTAGTGTGTGGACTCATTTGTGAATAAATTCTATGACGATCCTATTTATATGAGGCCACGTTGAATCTGGGTGGGCCTTAATCCACATGGCTGATGTCCTTGTAAGGAGAAGAAACGCAGACAACAGAGCAGGAGAAGTAGAAGCCGAAAGAGAATCCATATAATGGAGGCAGAGATGCAAGCCAAGTAACCCCAAAGAATGTGGCAAGCCAGCACCAGAATTCTGCAGACTCTGGCAGAAAGCATGGCCTGTTGAAGCCTTTATTTTAGGCTTTAAGCCTACACCATGAGACAATAATTTCTCATTGTTTAAGCCAACCTAGCTTGAGGTATTTGTCATAGCAGCTCTGGCAAACTAAGACACATTCATTCACATAAATATTGGCCATTATTTCACAGTGTATTTAAGATAGATCTACAATATCTTAAAATATTTTGAACTTGGGATTTTTAGCAATATTATTGAAAATGCTATTTAGTAATCATAAGTATTTTAAAAATAATTCAAAGATTTGAATAAATGTAGTCCACAACTGTATTTAATATTCAGTATAGTCAATTTACTTTGAAATGCAACAAAATAAGTTGATGGATGGATAAAACATTTAGATGGATACATATGTAAATAAAATAACTAGAGTAAAATGTTATTACAATACATATAGTATATAGCTGCTTACTGTAAAGTTCTTTCAACTTTGCTATATGTTTAAAAATTTTCATAGTAAAATATTGGAAAAAATCCAATTTTGCAGATTCTGGAACAATTTATCTATTTTTTGACACTTGGGAATCAATGATATAGAGCCCATAACCAATATTTTTGGAAAACTCAAATATAATTTTTAAAGTATCTCCCCAAAACTACCACTATTTTGTGGTTCACCAAAGGACTATAACTTCACATTTTTGATTGCATCATTTTACAGTCAGAAAGTGAGATTTAAAATATTATTCACTTTACTAATATTCTATACCAAATTATGCCTACCTTTGGGGACCTTTCCTGTTTTTAAATTGAATTGACATTTTTACAAAATGCCTAAAATATTAAATATAAGGAGCCTCTTCATTGAGATTAGCATATTGCCATTGAAATATTCCATTTAATAGGGGACTTAGCATGAAGTTTCCAAGTGGAATATTGTCAGTATGTGCTTCTAATAAACTTTGGTAACCTATTTGATCATCTGTATTTTACCCACAAATAGCATATGAACATTTTTAACTTTAATTTTAAAGGCATTTCAAGTTTGTTATAAAATACAAGAAAGAGACCCCTTGGAATATTGAAGTAACTGTGGTATAATTGAAGCATGGAGGCTTACTAATGCCAAATCTTATATATATTTAAGTGTTGTTTTAAAAGTTTTGCTCTGTTTTTAGTTTTGGGGCACTTAGAGAATAATGCCAACCTGATTATCATTCTCAAGTGAGCTTTCAAGAGTTCATTAAAAGTTAAGAAAGAGAACAGCATGCTTTAGGAAGCAGCTATTTTTAACAGCACCAAATTTGAATTCACCTACTTTAAACCTTTCACTGTTTTCAGAAAATATTCCTATTAATAACTTCTACATTATAAATCTATTGAGGTCTCAGTTCATAGTCTTCTATCACAATGACCTGCCATTTTTGTTTTCTGACTGAATTCATGAGAACCAAACTTTTACTCTTCAAGAGAGGCCTAAAAAGAGAGGCAGAGTATACAGGTTTGTTCTAAATAGAAAAACCAAATGTTCAGTTTAAGCAGGAGTCCTCCAGTATATATAACTATCCTTTTAGTCAACAAAAGGCTGCAAGTATTTTTACCATATGAAAACCTTGCTTTATGGCAAAGCACTCCTTTTAAAAGTAAAAGTAAAAAATTCCATTAAAAAATTAAAATTCTGTAATATTGGATATGTCTCAAATTTAAATTTTAAAAAAGTCCTTAAAAGCCAGAACATTTGCTGAGTAATTTAGCTATATCACAAACAATATATTTTTATGTACTACCTACTATAATTATATTAGTATAAATTTATTATGATTACTTAGAGAGAAACTGTAAAATATTTTTGAGATCACAGATGCACTTAAGAGTAATTCTTAGACAAAAGAATGCTACATTTAAAAATTATCATCCCTGGAATAGATCACAGTCTCTTCCAATTATTGTTCACTTTACCTGGAATGTTCTGACTCTTCTTTTAATTGTCCAGCTATTCTTCACTTTTAGGTACCAGCTTAATAGTCATGTCCTCTAGGTCATTTTCCCTGTATCTAAAAACTGGATTAGCTACCTGTCTTTTCCCCTCAAATATAGCATCCTGTACTTCTTACTATAGTGTTTACTTGTATATTTTTCTCTACTAGAATTTAAGCTCAAAGAGGGCAGGGACTATGATTTTTTCAGTGCTTATACATTGCTGTTTTTATCTCCCCATGTACTGTGCACAATGGTTGTTTTTGCCCTGAACCTTTCCTTCTAAGGGCCATATTCTAATGTCAGTCTGCATTTCTCTGATATTGAAAGGGAGGGAACTAATTTCAGGGTCCTTTCCTTAGAGTTTTCATACATGTGAGTGTATATGTTTGAAGAATCAGGATGTAGTCAGTCTAGGTTTATAACTCTGGATCTCCCTCTATCAGTCAGAGACTTTCCAGGAAGGAGGTGGAAATGTGAAGGGTTTCATTGAAGAGAGTTTATAGAAGGAAATATTTAGGGGTTTAGGCAAGTTTAAGAGGACCAACCTGGATGAAAAGCACTCAAGGACTAGCAACAGGGAGAAGCTAGTACCACTTCTGTAGCTGAAGCCACAAGGGCAGGAGACATTATGAAACTGGGGCTTTGAAGAAGGTAGCCCCTGGGTGTGTGGATGACTGGGCAGTGAAGAATAAATATCCCAATTGGCCAACCCATCAGGAGAGCAGTGAGCAAGGGAGCCCAAGTTTACAGAGAAACCTGGGCGTGGAGCAAGGCAGGAAAGGGCAAAGAGTGGATCAGGAGGGACCGCTGGAGAATAACCAGCACATGCTCTGACTAGCATGGGAATGTTATTACTGAATATTTACTAAAATAAATTTATTTTCTCATCCATAAAATGTGAATGGTAAACCCTAACTCTTAAGGTAGATACAGTATTAAAAGAAATTAAAGATATATATCACTTAGCATACATTAATCTCTTAGTCCTTCCTGTTCTTGATTTTTGAATATGGATGTAAATATTTCAATCTCCCAGGTTCCTAAGCGTTGGTCTTTCTTCTGATTTGAGAGTTAATAGATAAGGTGAGTACATCAAGAATGGGGCAATGTGATTAAAGCAGAACAATTTTACTATGTTGAAAGTAAAATTTTACTATATCCAGCCTATAAGAAAGAGAAGCTTGTTATGAATAATGGAGGCAACTGATATAAAAGCGCAGTATGTATATATGTATATTTATGGTAGTATTCTTTGGGCAGGGCTCAGAGCTAGGTTGCCTGTGTTCCTACCCTGGCTTTGCCATTTGCTAGCTTTGTGGCCGTGGTCAAGTCACTTAATATCTCTGCTCTTTTAATTTTCCCATCTCTATAATGGGGATGATATAGGATTGTTACAGAATATAATAGGACATACAAGTAAGTGCTGGGACAAGTTCTGGGACATAACTCATCAAATGTTAGAATTGTTACATAGATATGTAATAACTTGTTTTATTTTCAATGTATATATAATATTATGTATCTACCCAAAGATGGTCAATTATACTTAAGATTGCCTTGTGGAAAGGATTTGCTGTAGACTATACCAGTGATAAGAAAGGATTAAAAAGTCATCTTTTTAAAATAGTATGGCCTGTTTGAACTGATTATCAGATGGATTGTATTGAAATTGATCATAAAAGCAAAAAGTTGTGAAAAAGAGTTGAAATCACATTTTGTTGGATTGGTTGTGCTTTGAAGATTTTTTTCTTGCTAGCATGTATGAGTTATATGTCCACATACCTTATAAACTCCTAGGTAAATATTTATGTAAAAATCATTTGTGTTTATGTATATGTATGCATATGTTTGTGCACACATCTATCTATTTGGAAGAAGAGAAACTATATATATCAGTTTAGCATTATAATCATACTCCCTGAAAAACAACTGAGTTTATTTTCAACTTTGTATCAGTTGTTTCCAGTTAATTTGTTCAGTTAATATGATCCAATCATATAGACTAAAGGTAAAATTATAATTTCACATATGCATAAGGTACGTTGCATAATTATAATTATACATTATTGAGAAATAATCTTTTTCTAATTCAAAATAAATTCAAGTAGTTTAATTGAATTAACTAGTAAATAGAAAAATAAAGTCGAGTGAATTATTTTCAAAGAGAATTCCTGCTGTTTAAGGACCTTAAGAGATCAGTTTTTCTGCCCTACTCCCCATGCCCACCCTCCCACTTCCCACCCCATTCCCAGCTTTCACCCTGATTAGAGAACTCATGGCCTGCTCAGGTTCTCTGGACTGTGGCCTATAAACCCTCTTACCCTGCTTGACCCCAGGCCATGACCAATTGGGGCTGACACAGTTAAGATGATCATATGAAATCAGTTAGCTCTGGAGAGCTGAATAGGAAGGTCAGGGACCCTCAGGGGCAGAATAAAGTCAAGTCACAGAGAAGCAGAAACTAGAGCCCAGGCAACTTCCGAGAGAGAGCAAGGGTCAAAGAGGCAGAGAATATCTGGAGATTTTCTAGTTTGTCTGAGGTCCAAAGGTGGTTTCTGCACTTAGGCTCCATGAGATTTTGGTGTAACAAACTCTTTTTGTCCTTGAGCCAGGGCCAAATTATGACTTTCTTGTTCAAGACACTTTTCCTCCATTAAACATTTTTAAAAGTAAAATTTATATTTTCCACTGTATTAGTGAAAAGACAAATATTATAAAATATAATCCATATATATTTCATTTCTTTCCTTCTGATTTTTCAGAAAATTTAAGTATTTGCATGTGCCCCTAAACATATTATGCACCCTAGATGCTGTGCCCCTTGTGTTTACATGACTGTTGGCTTCACTTGGGCTTCTTTGGGTGCATTACTGTTCCGCTTGCATTATTTCAGGGATAGCTGATTAAGAACAAGATGATGTCTTATTCTTAATACATATCAACTTTGAAGCTTCATTTGATTTCATTTTAAAAATAATCTCATCTTATGGAAAATTAAGTGAACATTTCATAATTGCAAATGGTATCTTATGAAATTCTGAAAGTGAGCTTGTTTTTAGAGCCTGATTACTGTCAATGCCTATTATGAATCTGTACCTACTGTCATTTTTATCATTTAATATCACTGAAATCAAGAAAAATCATAATTCACTCATTGGCACATACATTGGGATTTTGATGAAAGGAAATGCATTTCACATGCACTTTTTTAGTAAGGGTTTGTTTAAAATGTAGGTTGCTCTACTTTAAAGCTCAGTGCTCTGGACATTTTGAACCTTTTGCTTCATTAACTGCATTCATTCTAAAATACCTTTCAATTTAAAACGGGAGATAATTGTAATACCTTGAAGCAAATGAGATGTTATTGCAATAATTAAATCCAAAATGAGATGCAAATACTTTAGACCTGCTGCTGTTTGAGCTAGTTAATAGGAAATAACATTTCCATTGGTCACACTGATTTCTTTCTTTTCCAGTTGAGATAGAGTACTGCATACTAATTGTATTCTAATGCTTTGTACAAGAGGTAAAATGTGTATTAAGCTCTATCACACTATTTTAAATTAATTTAACTTTCCAGAAATTATGATAATTATATGACATGATGCTTTCATCCCATACAAAAATGTATCATATTTAAGAAAATAATTTAACATTACAATAAGATTACCTGAATATTAAGTGCATGCTTTTTTCACTAATGGATTTGCTGGTGGAATCAGGGGGCTTTTTATTAGCTTCCTCAAGCTTCAGAAACTTCCAGTATTTAAACTGTGCCTGAACATTTCAGTTGGAGGTGCTGAGCCTGTAGATGTGGTTAGATATATGCATGGCTATGCTGCGAGAAGGAGAAAGCAACTATTTTCTCCAAATAGTGTGATTCTCTTCTTTTGGGCAGTGGGAGGGTGGTGGGAGGGGTGGAATATGATTTCCTGAAGGACAAAGTTCCTATATTAAAATATTAAACTGGGATTTTTTTTGTGTGTCAAACTATATACACAAGGAAATTTCTGTTTATAGAAATGACCTAACTAAAATATTTCTCTTGAAGAACAACTTTAGATGGATTGATTCCTCTTTTGGTGAAGATGATTATACTCTTTGATTTCTTAGAAAGCGTAAACTGCTATGTTCTTGGTTGCCCTTCTTTTTAGTCCTTGCCCATATAATTCTATATTGCTCCTCTCTTCCCCCCCCCTTTTTTTTTTTTTGGAGGTACCGGGGTTGGAACCCAGGACCTCATACATGGGAAGCAGGCGTTCAAACACTTGAGCTACATCTGCTCCCCTTCCCTTTATTTTTAAATCTTACTTTAATAACAGATAATAATGATGGTGGTATTAGTAATAATGATGATAATAATGATAATAATAATAATGTTCAGCTAATAATTATTGAGCATTTACTGGGTGCCAGGCACTGGGCTTATTGCCTTGAAAGATGCCTCTCAATCCTCACAACAAACACGTAAAATGGGTTTCTGTATTATCCACATTTTCTAAGCAAAAATCAGAAGCAATAGTAGTAGAGTAGCTTATCTAAGGTCATGCAGCTAAAAAGTGGGCAGCAAATTGCTCCAGAGCTCATTCTCTGAACTCCCCCACACTCATCCCAATCAGGAGGCAACAAGGGACTGCAGGGTAGAAGCTGGGAGGAGAGTATAGTAAAATATTTAGGTACTGTTTGGTTTTTTTTAAAAAGTGTTGTGAATATAATCTTTAACCTGCACTCTTAACAGAAGAATCAGGGAAAACTCATTTCTTGGAAGCCTCTTTCTTCCCCTGATTCTCTTTGAATGTTATTAAATACATCTGCTCTTGTGATGGGTTTCCATTTTCTTGCCCTCTGGCTCCATGTGCCACCTGTACTGCTGCAACTGTTACTCTGGGTGGTTCTCAGTCTTCTGTGCCTGCCCTTATTACGGACTTTTGTACTAAGTTTGTCATTCCTCAGTGACTGCTGCCATCTGTTATTTGGGTTTATCTGGTTCCTCTCCTGGCTGATGAGCTTTTGCTGAATCTTTAAAGAACCAGCTTCAGTTTCTTGCATCTGTACTATATTATAGTATTTCTTATTTAAGGCAGACCCTTCTTCCCACCTGCCACAATGACGTTTAGGAGATAAACAGGGAACAGAACAAGTGCACCACCCTGTCCCTGTAGGGAGCACAGTCATCCCTATTCTGCCCTTCTTCAAGATGATTCCTTTGCAGAAACCAGTGATGAATAAGGGGCGGTTCTGGCTTTTGCCCCTAGTTTCAGAGTCTTAGGCTTGGGGTTAACTATTAAGTCAATGTTTCCCTTCATTTCCTTATGTTAGTTCAGCTGGTTAGTTTTCATGGAATTAGAACTCCTGGAGATGTACCTCGATAGTTTTAAATCTCCTCGAGGGCTTGCCTCCGGCAATAGCTTTTTTGGGGGTGGGGTGGGAGGGGGGGAGGCTTTCTTCGTTCTCCTTCATTCTTGAAATGATCCAGAGACTTAGGTTGTGGAAAGTTAACTATTCCAGCTCCTTTTATCCCTTTCTTCCTTCAAGCTCTGCTGTGAAATTAACCCCAACATGTCTCCACTACATGTCTGTACACTTTTTGTTTTCCTACTCAGGCCAGATCTCTTCTTGCCAGGTCTCTGTACCTCATGGAACAAGGGTGATTGTAGCTTTGTCTTTCTCGACTCCAGATACACAACTCAAGACCTTATTTCTTTCCTTCTGCTAAAGATGTGACCTGCTTGTCTTTTTTTTCTTTTATGGCTATTATGACATTTTCTTTGTCTTGGATTCTTTTTGCCTCCAGAACACTGGTAAACTATTTGTAAATTCTTCCAATCCCTCTTCTTCCTCCTTTACAATGGAATTTTCCAAAACAACATAAAAAGGATTCCTATTTTGAATGAGTTTTTATGGCTACTATTCATAGGAAATCAAACAGAATTTATAAAACTAGCAAATAACAAAGAGTTGTAGAAAATGACAGAAAATTTATAATATTAGCCACAGTTTTAAGAAGTCTTATTTCAAAATGAATGGGGGCTAAGTATGCTTTCTAATATTCACCCCAACTGCCTCTACCACATTTCTGCATGAGTAGTCCCCTGGCAGCATCTGGTTCTTATCTGAGGTGGGTGGTGTGGGGACAGTCAGCCTGTCCAGAAAAGCTGTTGAGATTTTAAGCCCAGGAATAGTGCCTGCTGTGTCTGTTCTGATCCCATCCTTTCCAGAGAGTGCTTGCTGGCCCACTTAACTTTTCAGTCTATATAGACTTTTTGATTGATTCATTCACACTCATGGCTTCAATCACCAGCACAACTTATATCTGTACAAGACCAAAGGAAGCATATGTCTTCCTATTGGTAGGTTAAGCCTAACAAGCATCAAAATTTCTTGAGAACTATGTCTGTGAAAATACCTTAAATAGTGAGGTAAAATGGGGAGGAATTTCAGTGTGACTGCATCTTAAAAATCCTGTGTGTTCTTAGCTTGAAATATTATGTTATGGAATTAAAAAATAATTCCCAAGTAAATGTTCTAAAGAATTAGGACTTTGAAAATAATGAGTGAAGCAGAAAATATTATTAATAAAATTATTGACTTCCAAAGTGCACTAACATTTTTATGAAACAGAAGTTGAGCAAAGGCTTAATTTATGTGGAACATCATCAGTTTGCAACTTATCTGAGTTCAGCAGAGATAAAAATCTTTTCATAAATAAGGAGGCAGCAATTTTTGGTGACTATGAATGAGAAGGCAAAGGGCATAACTATATTAGCAATTTTGGTCTTGCTCTGCACCACAGTCATTTCAATAGCTACTATTTCAAATTCATTTGAAACCCATTTTTTTCTCTTTAATAGCTCTGCTTCTAACACTAGAATGCAAATGTGAATTTTTGCCTCTAGCATAATTTATGCTTACCTTGTCAAAATCACTAGGAATCCACATTCATATAACATTAGCCTTATTTTAATAAATCAGAAAGAGAAAGAATATATGGATAAAAATGAGAGCATATTAAGAGAAGGAATCTTGTGGAAAGGGTGGGGAGAGATAGAGAAAGACAGAGAATATAGGAGCAATGTGTAGAAAATTGAGAAAAAACACAAGAGAAAACTTCAGTAAATAATGGCCTTGTATGTTTAGGCCAACCTGAATGAATTTTGCTTTTTCCCATTAATATGGGTGATAAACATTCTCAACTTCTATCACTACAATTTAGAATATTCAGTAGATAACAGTTAAGAGCCCTCCTTTTTTCCTTGGAAGTAGCTTGCCAGCTTTAATCTTTAGAGTTCAAAGTTTTGATGTTTTAAAAACAAATCTTATCTAATTGATTATTGATATTATTGCTAATGAAGGAACATTTTTTTTGTTTAGAAATTCATTTTGGAGTTTTAAAGATGTTGGCCAGTTTATTATATGTGTTTAAGTGCCTTTTTGACATTCAATACTGGCAGAAAGAAAGCTGCATTCATTTTTGTTTTTCTGGATTATTAAAGCTGACTTTTACTAAAATACCTGAAGCTTATACTTTGAATCAGCATATATTTCTAACCTCTCACCTTTTCTTTCAAATGAAACTCAGGTTTATGGTCTAATTAGGGGTAACATATGGTGTGGACAACAACCAAATGATACTTTGATGGGGAGAAAAAGGCACAGAAGTAAATGGATTAGTCACTTATCCATCTTCAACTTTTGTGAGTAAATCATTCAGAGAATGTTTTTATTCTGAATCAGATAATTAGAGGCCCTACCATTTGTTTACCTGCTCTCACTGCAAACATATTGCCTACCTCCTATCTGGAGATTCCCATTTACTTTATTTACTGGTTTCCTAGAGGTCATGCTTTTGGAATCTTTGGAATATTTTATATAACAACAAAATCATTCCCAGTATGACCGTTGGAACCATTCTGTTCATTCAGCCTTGTTCTCTGTCTCTGTATCTGCCTCTCAGTTTTTTCTTTTTCCCACTTAGGAATTCTTGCCTCATTCTCTCTGTCTCTCTCGGTGAGTATCCATTGCATAAGGATCAGATGAAAATTATTGAATTCTACTTCAACATTTTCATTAACTTTGTCAAACTTTAATTCTACTTTCATTTCCCATTGGGCCTTCTCTATTGCTACCATCCTTGTTAACACAGATTGCCTTCTCTTTGCCCTATAACTTTCTTATCCACTGTCTTCTTCAGATAGAATTCTCTAAGAGTAGCAAAGGCTAGCTCCTCTTTTTTCAGTTATTCACATATCTTTCTTTAAGTTCAAGTAAAATTTTTATTTTTTCAACTAGGAAGTTGAAATTAATACTTCTTTTACAAAGGTAGTTTGTCTGCCTGCCTGCCTCTGTCTCTCTGTCTGTCTGTCTATCTATCTATCTATCTATATATCTGTTTCTATCATCTATTGACTGGTCATCTATCCATATATTTATTAATATAATATATAGTATACAAATACTGATGTTTATTATTAAATTTATATTATACTAATTCAATTAAATAGTGTTTATATTATTGACTATTTACATATTTACATATTATCCCTCTAAAACAGGTATATATAACATATATAGACAAAACAGTTTAGAGAATTTCTATTCATTAGAAGGGCAGTAAATGCATGCTAGCTGATGTTTTAAATACTATTTTTTGGCAACAATCTAAGCACTATGTACTTTTATTTTTACCTATAAAATTTAAACTGGGAATTGATTGAGGATTTCTGTAAAATATTTGAGCTCTGTAGTAGTTTTAATTGGTACTTCAGACTCTAATTTGTGGTACAATCTTTTGAATTACAAAAAAAAAAAAAAAAAAAATGCTGAACATTTATTATTTTCAAGCTTTGTTAAGCATTAGCAGTATTGTCTGTCAATAACCTAGGCAACATCTTTAATTCCAAAATCTAAAAATATATGAGAGGGAACATATCTAACAATGCTAAGAAGATTTTCAATAATGCAAACTTTTTTTGTCAAAAGGTTATTTTACAAATGGTATTTTTCATTCTGCTGAAGTCATATAGCACTGTTGACAGTGTTTACAAAAGTTTTATCACCATATGGTGGTAGTGGGATAGTTGATATGCAGGTGTGCGTTAGCCCCACTTAGGCCCATTTATTTATTTTACCTAATAGCCAATCTGGAATTTAATGATGAAAAATACAGATGAGGTAGAAGAACACAGCTTGATTGAATGCTTTGTGTACCACAATACAAATGCCATGTTGGAAAATTGTGCTGAAAGTGACTACAACTTAGAGTGTACATGTAATGCAGATAAAAGAGGGAAATACTCAAGAGTTTATAAAACAACAGGCTTGTTGGGGGAATAAATGTAATAGTTTGATGACATATAGTATGTCTTGGAAGTAAAATGAGTCATTTAATAGAAAAACTTGTTTTTCTTAAAATGTCTTCTATTTTAATGTAGTAAAAAGAATAAACTTGGAATAAGATCTAAATTCCTGTCTCCTTCCTGACACTTCTAGCTTCATGATCTCTGGAGAACGACTTCTTAAAGATTGAGTATTTTTATCTGTGAAATAAAATTAATATGACCCATGTCACATTTGAGGTTGTGAGGGGGAATCAAATGAGCTAATGCATGCAAAGTGAATTAACACATTGCCTGATCCAAAGTAAATGCTCAATACATGGTATTTATCTTTATCATCATTGAAGTTTTACATTAAAGAATTGGCTTTTACTTATTATAAAACATGAAAGACCTTGAGGCTATTTCCTTCATAGCATATATTTAGGTGGTAGGCAAAACTATAGCCTGATAAGAACATAATTGGGAAGTACTTTAATATTAATAACCATTACAGTTCTATGACCTGAAATTGCATCAGAGACTTGATTGGATTACTAGGGCATGTAATAGTTTCTGTAAGCCTCTAGTTCCATTCATCTGATACCACTGCAGATTCTTTAGCATACATCCTGCCTCTACGCCCTTCCTATTTTAGGGGCTTGTGAAGAAGAAAAAGTCCACTGATATTTATCAAGCACCAATTATCTGTGAGATCTTTTCACTTAATTTTTCTTGCTTACTCTTCACATTAGTATTTTATAGTTGGTAATATTAGTTTCTTTTTAAATAAATGAACAACTGGGGCTTGGAGAAGTTAATAACTTTCCCACAGACATGTAGTTCAGCCTGCACTGGAGCTAAGGTTTTCTTATTACATAGTCTGTATTCCCACAAATTTTCCATGAAGGAAATAATTGTTTTGCAATGTGTGCTTTCTTTTATGCCTTTTGTCAGGCACTTTAATATATCATGTTAATTCTGTCAAAGAATAAACTGTACCAGACAGTGTTAAACGGGCAAGGATGACTTTAGTCAGGGACTGCTGTAACAGGGTAGAGAGAATAGAACTCAGCTCTCATGAAACAAAGAAATGAAACAGCAGACATTTTAAGAACTGGTAGTGGGTTGGAGAAAAAGCTGTGAAAGGAGGTAAGGGGTTAATACTAGGGTGGGTGAGTGATGTACTGAGGTGCAATTACGATGTTTTGGTTCTCCTGAGAAAGCTGAAGGATTTTCTGAGATTGCAAATAGGACTACATGGTTCAGAATATTTTCCTTTGTGGTAATTAGGCTACCTGGAGTTTGTAAGGAGAAGCAGGAGATAAGGAACTATCCATTTATGAATCTCTCAGGACCTGTGTTAGCCAGAGTGAGAGGGAGAAGGAAGGGGAAAGACAGGGTGAGATTGATATTTATAAATGTTAGGATCTGAAGTTGTACTTTCACCTCATTTTATTTTTCTGCAGTCCTGAGTTGTTTTTCTCTGCAGTCTCACAGCTGCAAGATTAGTTTCAAGGTCATCTGGACAGGGGATAGGGGTCCAAGAGAGGTAAACTGGCAGCTGGTCAAGAGAAAGAAAAACGGTCTTGATCAATTATTATCATGACCCACAGATCAGCCATTTTATTTCCATTGGTATTAATTAGGACACAAGTGGCTACAAGTAACAGAAAATCATCAAACAAAAATGGTATAATAAAAAAAGGGAAACTATTGTTTTCACATAATGAGGTATCCAAAGTTAAGGTGCATCAAAGGACTTTGTCAAGAAAGTGAAAAGACAATCTATTCAATGGGAGAAAATATCTAGAAACCACGTATCTGATAAGGTTTAAGATCCAGAATACATAAAGAAATCCTACAACTCAACAATAAAAAGATAAACAACACAATTAAAAATGGGCAAAAGACTTGAGTAGTCATTTCTCCAAAGAAGAAATACAAATTGCTAAAAAAACATATGAAAAGATGCTCAACATCACTAGCTATTAGGGGAATACAAATCAAAACCACAAGAAGATACCATATCATACTCATTACAATTGCTGCTATTAAAAAACAAACAAACAGAAAACTACAAGTGTTGGAGAGGATGTGGAGAAATAGGAACACTCATTCATTGCTGGTGAGAGTGTATAATGGTGCAGTCTCTGTGGAAGGCCATTTGGCAGTTCCTCAGGAATCTTAAGTATAGAGTTACCATATGATTTGGCAATCCCGCTACTAGTTATATACCCAAAAGAATTGAAAGTGAGAACTCAAAACAGATATTTTCACACCAAAGTTCATAGCGGCATTATTCACAATTGCCAAAAGATGGAAAAATATAAGTGTCTATGAACTGATGAATGGATAAACAAAATGTAGTATCTACATACAATGGAATATTATTAAGCCATACAAAGGAATGAAGTTGTGATGCATGCAACAACATGGATGAATTTTGAGGACATGATGTTGAGTGAAATAAGTCAGACACAAAAGAACAAATATTGTATGAGCTCATTGTCATGCACTAATTATAATAAGCAAACTCATAGAGTTAGAATCTAGAATATAGGTTACCAGGAGATACATGGGGATTAGAGAATGGTGAGTTGATGCTTAACTTGTGCAAAATTTCTATTTAGTCTGCTGATAAAGGTTTGGAAAAGGATGGTGGTGATGGTAGCAAATTATTGTGAGTGTAATCAACAGCACTGAACTGTGTAGGTGAATGTAGTTAAAAGAGGAAACTTTAGGATGCATATATTACTATAATCAAAATGAAAAGATAAAACATAGAACTGTACAACACAGTGAGCCCTATTGTAAATGATGGACTATAGTTAAAAGTATAAGTATAAGAATGTTTTTTATGGATTATAACAAATGTATGATACTAATACAAGGTAGTAATAATAGGGTGGTATGTGGGAAAAATACACCTAATATATATAATGAACAATAGAACTATTTCAATAATCTTTCATCAATTGTAGCAACGGTAACTACTGTTAAAAGTATAGGTATAAAAAAAGTACTATCATCAGTTGTAACAAATGATCCACACTGATGCAAGGTGTTGGTGGTGACAGGAATCCTAATCCTGTATTTTATGCATAATTGTTTAATAAACTCACAACTTCTCTAATTAAAAAAGAAAAGAGAGCAATCACCACTGGATTGACAGCCTGCAGGATCTATTATAGTTTTTCATGACATGTGTATGTTGGTATGTATATCTGAGAGGATGATGCTGACAGTTTAGGATTTTAATTCCCATGAACTGCTACTAAGTGCCAAGAATTTTACTTACATCATCCCAGCAGGATTGGTATTTGTGTCGAATTGAATTATGTACCCCAATTTAAACATGTTCTTAATCTTAATCCACATTGATGTGGTTGTGAACCTATTGTAAACAAGATCTCTTGAAGAAGTTATTTTTAGTTAAGGTGTGGCCCATCTGAATGAGATTGGGTCTTTCATCAGATTACTGAAGGTCTTAAAAAAAGAAACAGAGGGAAGCAGATGTGGCTTAAACGACTGGGATCCCGTCTGCCATATGGGAAATCCAGGGTTCGATTCCCGGGGCCTCCTCGTGAAGGCAAGCTGGCCCAAGCAGAGAGCTGACCCAAGCAGAGAGCTGGCCCACACAGAGTGCTGGCCCACACAGGAGTGCTGGCCTGAGCGGAGAGCTGGCAGAGAGCTGTCGTAGCAAGATGATGCAACAAAAAGAGACACAGAGGAGACACAATGAAAGACACAATGGACCAGAGAGCTAAGGTAGCACAGGAAATTGAGTGCTTCTCTCCCACTCTGGAAGATCCCAGGATCAGTTCCCGGTGCTGCCTGAAGAGAAGACAAGCAGACACAGAAGAACACACAGCGAATGGACACAGAGAGCAAAAACAATGGGGGGTGGGGGAGGGAATAAATCCTTTTTAAAAAAAGATAGAAATAGAGACTTCTGGGAAGATGGCATCAGAATAGGTAGGCAGGGCTCAACTCTCTCACAAAAACAACAGAGGAAGGGCAAAAAGCTGTCTGAGGGACATGATTTGGGGAACTTCAGACCAGGAGAGTGTTTCACAACCCCCAGGAGGGCAAGGGACAGAGAGATGAAGAAGCTGCAATGAAAACCTAAGCCTGTGGCTGAAAACAGCACCCATCCCCTATTCTCAAGGAGAACAACCTGGATAAAACCTGTGGCTCACTGCAGCCAACTGAGAGGGGAACAGAAGTCTTCCTCCCTGGAAAGAGGGAGGGTGCAGAGGAAGGCAGAGAGTGGGATCTCATCACTGAATTTGGCTGCCAGAGCCCACTTTGAATTTCTGCTCTGGTCAGACCAGAATCACGGGCAAATGGAGGTTGAAACATACACCTCCATGGAAAGACTTGCCAATGAATGCCATCTGCTGGCCAGCTGGGCGACTGCAAGGTGAAAAATTGCTTTTAGGTATCTCTTGTCCCAAACTCCTGGGAGTGGATCTGCGCCCCATTAGTGAGTCCTGGGCCCCATTTTAATAATTTAAGTTGGGAATTTTTAAAGACAGAATGAGTTGAGCCAAAAATCCAAGAAGAGCTGTGAAACGAAACCACTAGGAAGAGAGAGAAATTGACCTTCAGAGTAAATGCACTAACATATTCAGATGCCTTGACATCAGTAAAATATTACAAGCCATAACAGGAAAATATGGCCCACCAATGGAACAAACCAAAATCCTGACGAGACACAGGATTTAAGACAACTAATCAATGATAATTACACAAATCTCCTAAATCAATTGATGGAATTGAAGGAAGATATGAATAAAGAGATAAAGGATATAAGAAGACTCTGAGTGAACATAAAGAACACTTTGAAAGTGTGCAGAGAAAAGTAACAGATCTTATGGGAATGAAGGACACAGTGAATGAGATTAAAAATACATTAGAGGCACATAAGAGCAGATTTGAATTGCTCGAAGACAGAATTAGTGATTTTGAAAACAGAGCATCTGAACTGGAAAAGACAGGAGAACAGAAAGAGAAAAGAATGGAAAAATTGGAAGAGGGTCTCAGGGAATTGAATGACAATGTGAAATGCACAAACATGTGTGTTATCAGTGTCCCAGAAGGGGAAGAGAACTGAAAAGGGGCAGAAATAATATTTGAGGAATTAATGACTGAAAACTTCCTAACCCTTATGAAAGACATACATATCAATATCCAAGAAAGACAATGCGCCCCAAACAGAATAAAGCCGAATAGATCTACTCCAAGACTTCTAGTATTCAGAATGACAAATATCAGAAATAAAGAGAGGATTCTGAAAGCAGCAAGTGAAAAGCAATGCATCACATACAAGGGAACCTCAATAAGACTAAGTGCTGATCTGTCATTAGAAACCATGGAGAAGAGAAGAAAGTGGTATGATATATTTAAGGTACTGAAAGAGAAAAACTGCTAGCAAAGAATTCTTTATCTGGCAAAACTGTCCTTCAAAAATGGGGGTGAGTTCAAAGTCTTCACAGACAAAAACTGAGAGAATATGTTTCCAAAAGACCTGATTTTACAAGAGATATTAATGGGAGTGCTACAGCTTGAAAGGAAAAAACAAGGGCAAGAGACTTGGAGAAGAGTATAGAAATGAAGATTATTAGCAAGGGTAACTTAAAGGGTAAAAAGATAGACAATAGTAAGATAGGACAATGGAAAGCCAAAGGGTAAAATGACCAAGAAAGTAATGTCTTTACAGTAATAATATTGAATGTTAGTGGATTGAATTCTCCAATCAAAAGACACAGACTGATAGAATGGGTTTTAAAAATGAGCCATCTAAATACTGTCTACAAGAAAAAGAATAAGAAACCAGAAGACAGAGTATGAGAAAGCTGCAAGAAGGAGCCAGAAGCCGGAAGTCAACAGAACCCAGAATAAGAAAGGGAGGACATTGCCATGTGATCCAAGGCAGTGATACAAACCAAGTAACTTCAAGGATTGCTGGCAGTCAGCAGCCAGCCCCAGAATTTACAGAACTTGGGAGAAAGGATTGCCTTGCTGACACCATGATTTTGGACTTCTCCTAGCCTCAAAACCGTGAGCCAATAAATTCTCACTGTATAGGCCAACCCATCCTGTGATAGCTCAGTAAAACTAAGACAATATTGCTATCTGGATTAAACAAACAATAAAAATGAGGTTCAGATAGGTCAAACGAGCTGTCCAAGTTTACTCAGATCAAAGTTGGCAAACTGAGTATTCAAATCCAAGGTTTTCAGATTTTGAAATAAGTGCTTTTGTTCCAGTGATCACACCATACTTCCATGTAAATGCCTTGGCAATACCTGGAGTTGATCCTTTTGTCTGCTTCATTTAAACTATAGGGTAGATTTTTACTTGCTCAATTTGTGTGGATATATATTTATGTTTCTAGGAATTATATAAACTCTAGCTGGGAAGATTTATTAGAATATCTATGCTCATGAAAGAAGCCTGAAGATTGTAACATTCCCCTAAAATAGTGGACCCACATTTTACTGGTCATGTAATACAGAGTTTATTTTTCATATGTATTTGTATATGTTAAAATTCATATCACAGCTTAGTTTTGGTCTCTTCCTAGTCAGTTATACTAACTCCCAATTTTTTTCCAACTCCACTCTCAGTGAAATCACATTGGTAGTTTTAAATTGGCCATCATGGGAGGATTTACACCACAGAAACTGGGAAACTCTACAAATAAGACCTTTCTCTATCTTTACCCCCTAACCCCCTTGCCGTAGTGGAACGAGTTGTGAAACTTTTCCAGCTCATTATTGCTCTTAACTTTTACCAGCAAGCCTGCTGGCATTTTTGAGAAGATTTGTGAATAGCCTGTATCTAAGCAAAGTAACTCACTCTCCTGTTCCCTAGAGATAAGCTCTGACTTGTGGAAGTGATTTACTTTCTCTGAGCCTGTAAATTTAAGATTCAAATATTTTTCTTTATTAAAGGATTTATTAGTTTTTCTCATGTTCTTTATTCCATGAAGAGACCTTGTGATAAAGCTGGTTTTCTTCATTTTGTGCTTAGGTGCTTATCTTTCCACATGGGATATTCAGCAGTATTCAAGTGCTACCCAAGGATGTCTTCTTTGAAGTGGGCCCTCTTTTCCAAAAAGTGCCACTATAATTTATAACATATTTAGAAATAAATTGCTTCAATTTACCTTGACAAGCCTTTCAATAAAGGAAATTCTTAAGGGAAATTTTTACTTCTGCCATATCAACAACTTTAATTGTTAACGATGCACAGCTCTTCAGTAGGTTCTTATAGCAAAATATAATTAACAGCATTTTATAATAATTCCAAATTTAGAGCCCCATTATAGATGCTAATATCGTCAATTCAAATTGCACTCAATGAAATTCTTATTATTAAACTTATGGTATAGTATTTGGAATACTACACCATAACAAATTCTGGTCTATTAATGTCTTGGTTATCTAGAATCATGAAAGTAAAAGTAATTATATAGAAATCCTTCCTAATGGGTAAAAAAGGAAATGAGTTTAAGTGTAGATAAGAACAAGGTAATGCATTTAAGAAGAAATGATTTTACTTGTAGCTATTGGCTCCAAGAGAGCTCACATTCTGAGAAAGGGCTGAAAACAACCAGTTGTTTTTGTTTTAAAGAATTTGATGTTCTTCTGTAGATTAGAGAAGTCCTTAAATCACTAGCCATATTTAATGAGGATATACAAATAAACTCAAAATTTTTCTTATAACTTTTTAAATAATAAAGTGTCAGTGTCATATCTCAAAAAATATGGAGAAATTCCATAGGACGGTTGATTTGATCAAGAAAATGTGAGGAGAGGGATGTGAGTGAGAATAATTAAAAGAAGGTATATACATTTCATTCCAAAAGCTGAGGCCTTGAAAAGTAAATAGCTGAAGTATAAAAATTCATCATTGAATGATGAATTCATTGGAATTGATATGGTGAACATTCCAATGAATTGAAATAAATTTGAATGAGGAGGCACTTCTTCAAACCTCTTCAAACAGTGAAGAGTAATCTTCTGGAAACTTACTTGAAGAGGGGATAGATAAGGCTAGAAACAGGCTCAAAAGTAATTCTAAGACTATTCAGCCTGTCTTAACTGTTCAACTCTTTTTAAATATTAAAAATGTTCAGACTTTCTTAAAAGATTAAAGGAATATAGTTGATGGTCTATTAACTGTTTATGTCAGTGGTTCTCAAATGTTAATGTGCCTCAGAATCGTAGCAATTCTTATTTAAAATGGAGATTTCTAAGCCCTTCCACAAATTTGCTGATTTGGAATCTCTGGTGTTTGGGCCCTAGGAATCTAAATTTGAATAAATGGCACAGATGATATAGTTGAGCCATGGACCACGTAGAGAAACATTGCCTTTATTTGATGTTAGGAAAGAACACCCTAATATATATTAGTCTCCTACTAATACACGTTTTGGTGCCTTTGTCAGCTCCAGTTATAATGATCTATCACCGATTCATTGAACGAGTCCTGTGCTGTTAAGCCTTTTGTTTTTTCTCAAATTGTTCCCTCTTGTTCAAATTCCCTTTTCTCTATATTTTCTTATTGAGGTCATATTCATCTTTCAAGACTCATTTCATATCTCACTTCCTCTGATAAATCTTCCACATCTCAGTCAGTGTATCTTCAAACCCTGTGTTCCCATAAGACATTGAACATACTATTGCATTTATCACAGTGTACCTTGTATCTATGTAGAATTCTTTACATATTAAGTAAGTGCTTATCTACCAACCAGAATGTGGGTTGGCAAATTATGGTCTGTAGGCAAAATCTGGTCCACTCCCTGTTTTGTAAGTAATGTTTTATGGGAACACAGCCATTTCCATTCGTTTGCATATTGTATAAAGTTGCTGTTATGCTATAATGGCAGAGATGAGTAGTGGTGACAGGAACGTATGATCCTCAATTCTAAAATATTTACCATCTGGTTCCTTAGAGTTTGCCAATTCCTAAACTAGAATGTGTGCTGTATTATGTATTAACTATATATTAGTATTTACCAGAATGTCTTATAGAGATTTAGTACTAAGTTATATAATCTGGTTGGTGAAAAAATGAAGGGTTGGTAAACATGTTTATCACACCAATATAGGATATATAAACTGTGTTGACAAGCCTACATTAGTTGGTTTTTGAGTCCCTGTTCTTGACGAACTCATTATGCAATGCTTTCCAAAAGAATTTTCTGTGATGATTGAAAGTATTCTATATTTCTTCTGCCCAATTCAGTGGCCTCTAAGCACATGTGGCTTTCAGGCATTTGACATTTGGCTAGTGCTACTGAGAAAGTTTATTTAATTTTATTGTAGGCAGCTGCTACCTTATTGTACAATGCAAATAGATGAAAAAATAGACTGATTTATAAATAATTCCACTAAAGACAGTCTATGTTAAGTATAGAGGAACAAACAACATGCAATGAGAGTGAAAGGGAGGGAGAAATTAATTTAATATGTCATGTTATATAATCTATAAGAGAGCTCTGATGCCTCAGTTTTGTTGTTAATAGTTATCCACTGGAAAGATGTGTGATCCCTAGTATTTTGGCTAAGTATTCTAAGGTGTAGGTATAAAAACTTCAAAAGAGATTCTAAAAATTATACTAAAATTTTTCCATATATAAACCATCTCCCCAGATTTCTATTATTTCTCCTGAGCCTGCATGAAACACATATATGAAGCACATATGTGTCTTTTTATGGTTGTTCATCATTTGCATTAATGAAGTTGGCATCCACACAAAGAGTAAATGGTGCTAAGATGAAAGCAAAAGAAGGATGTTTGGACACCTTTAAAGTTTCATGCATAAATTAGACAATGAGTATGTGCAGGGGTAAGGCATGGAGTAGCAAGAAGGGAAAGAGAGAAGGGAAGAGGAGACTGATTGGGGGCTTTGGAGTGCATTTTCACTGGCAGTGAAGAAGTGGACAGCTTTCCTGTTTACCCAGATTGTTAGTGTAATTATTGTTACTCCACTTTGCTTACTGAACTTTCATTAAACTGCCTTGCACACATGAACATATTTACTAGATGAGTATTCTACAGCTCTGGAAAGTGAAATTCAAGGAGTCAATGACACTTGACTTGTTTAAGCCCATAAACCTGCTCTGGGGCAGTAATAGAGACTTATTTAGCTTATAATCAAATGGAGGGTGATTTTGAGGGTTTCTAAGCTGTTAAACTAGGCTGTGACCCAGTACAGAGAAGTGGTTCTTTTAATATCAATTACTAAGAAAACCCAGAATCATATGCCTGGCATAAATCCTTAGCATACCTTCCCCAGTCTCTCTATGACCACCCTCAGACCTCTGCATTCCCTAATGACTGTGTTTTTTTAAAAGACTATACTAAGATTTTTTTTAAAACCTGATTAGAGTTGAATAAAAATGTATGACCTATCAAAGTTACAAGTAAGATTAATTTATTATGTTAATATGATTTCTTCTCTCAAGGTGACAGACTAGTGTTAGAATCTTGAGCCTACTGCCATTTATAAAACCAAGTGCATTCTTTATCTAGTAGAGTATCTAAAATTAAAAAGAAAGGTAAAGAAATAGCCTTATCTTCCTTGGTGCCTTACATATTCCCCTTCCCACAGCTTCCACCACTCTCTGCTCTCATAAGAATCCCACAGCACACATTGAGATATTTGCCTGGCCTTTATATGCCAAAGAGAGGTGGCTTTTGTGATATGACCTTGTAGAATCTGATGAGCAATAAAACACTCAAAGAATATTTTTTCCCACAGAGTTCTGTTTCACACAGTCCTGCCAACTTGTGTAGACAAAGCCTGCTTTAGCAAAATGATAATGATCTTTGCCTTAACTAGTCATTTTAATATGGTGTTCAAGCTCTCAGAGAGTTTCCTGCTCTTCTAAACAGGTGAGATGTCAACCTAAATTGTCATTCCAATTCAGTATTCCAGTGATAATGCCAATTGATTGATTGGATAGACAGATGGAGAGAGATTTAAAATGAAGTGCCCTGGTCTCTTCTAAATTGCTTTGGCATAGAATGGGAAGGCCATACTTTAAATGGGTCTATGTGCCTGAGAGGTAGCAAACTCTGCTGTCAGGTGAATTCTCCATTTCCAGCAAAGATCTTTAAATGGTGGAGGGTAGAATAGGACAACTTGAATGAAATTTAGAGATGTAGATTAAGCATCCTTTTAATCTATGATAGTTAATTGATTAATGTAGATACATAGTAGCATTTATTAACAAACACTGATTTTTTTTCTTTCACTCACATTTTTGAAATCATTTTCTTCATTCTTTTGACTTCTGCAAAAGATGTCTATGCCTTTTGTCTGCATCTGCAGCGGTTTTTACATCATCACCAGGGTAGTTTTTTTGAATTATCAAGCAGTTCCAATATCATCACTTCCTACCAAATATTTGATATTCAGCACTTTTTGAATCTATGTAGGTTTTTACTCCAAGCTACAAACATTCATTCGTATAATGTGAGATTCAAAAAATTGATCCTGAGTATGGGGGCCACAAAACTTCACTGAAGTTTAAAAGGCGAAGTTATACTGCCTTAAATAATGACTGAATTTATGTTAACTGCCTTTCTCTCCTTTTTTTAACTGAACCTCATGTTACTTCTGTAAGCTTCCCAAACTGGCAGAGGTAGAGGTCATTTCAGGCTGATGTGTGCTCTCCAAATAGCATTTCATTTTTTGAAAACAAAGTGATTATAGATTACCCCATAATATGCGAGACCATGGAAGACTCAAATATGAATCAATTCCTTTTTCTCTAAGTTTTTTTTTGTAGAGTGAGGACCCCCTGTTGTCTATATTCAATTATTACATTTGGTGATATTTATTTAGAAATATGACGAAGAAGACAATAAAAAAGGCAAGGAAAAAAATGGCAGAAGTTCCAAGGAGGAAAAATGTGACATGAAAAGCCTCTGTGAGCATAGTGGTCTCAAAGAGTGACCCAGGGATTCCCCCAAGGGCTTCATATGGTGGCATTCCTTTGGAGAAGTTTTTCCTGTGAATTTGGCTATACTCAGACAGCAGGGTTTGAAGATATTAAACATTCTATGATATATCCAACTTCTCTTGTTCTGATTTCATGCTCAGCTAGCAAACTTCTGATAATTTGGCTTCCCATGTAGTTTGCTTATAGAAAGAGACATGAAACTGTGACTTATGAAAAGTTAATAAATATGTTACATGCAGTCAGTCCTTAGATTAACTAAACCCCTCATTTGCCTCTGTAACTTTCCCTTTCGTCTGTTTTTCCTAGGTCTAGCAACTCTCCTTTAACTGACTTCTTTTCTTTTCAGATGTTAATACATTTAGTGAAGTTACAGCCAAGGTCTGCCAACTGGGGAGACATGTGGCCTCTTTAAGATGACTTTTTATTATCTCTTTCTGATCTACTAGGTGACAGTTTGACAGTTTAAACTCACAGAGGGCAATCTTATTTCCCACTTGTATGAGGAGTCTATAATCACTGAAGAAAAATGATTTTAAATTGTATTCTGCCTCACATGAAAGACCGTACTATTTACTATACACAAGGAAGTCAGATGCTCTAAGTTTTCCCAGGAGTAGGGAGTCTTGATCATCTTCCATCAGTACTTATGCATTGGAGATATACCTTATGGCTTACACATATATTTGTAGGATTACTGAGATAGAGTATACCATATAATTTCAAATATTAGTACTGTAGCAGTTTAGCATTGTTTATGAATTCCAAAAATAGTTATTGGATTATGTTTGTAAACTGGTATGTCAGAGGTATCACTTTTAATTGATTAAATTATGATTAGGACTTTGCTTGGGCCACGTCAGTAGGGCATTGAGTCCCTGCCCCTTGGTGGGTAGGGACTCAAAGAGAAAAGACTTGGCAAGGGACAGAGTTGGGAGTTTTGAGCTGGAGCCTAGGAAGTAAGCACACAGAGGATCAGAGCAGGGAGAGAGACAGATCCGGTCACCTGATAGTCTACAGCTGGCCTTGTGGAGAGAGGCAAAGTCTAGAGAGCCTCACAGTCTATAGCTGACCTTGTGGAGAAAACAAAGAAGCTGAGCCCAGAGAGAAATCAACCCTGGGAAGAGAGGAACCCAGGAGGCCTGAACCCTAGCAGATGTCGGCAGCCATCTTGCTTCAACTCATGACAATAGACTTTGGTGAGGGAAGTACTTACGCTTTATGGGCCTGGTAACTGTAAGCATCTACCCCAAATAAATACCCTTTATAAAAATCAACCGATTTCTGGTATTTTGCATCAGCACCCCTTTGGCTGACTAATACAGTACTTCTATTTTTTTTCAGGAAATATATATTGAACACCTACTATGACCAAATGCTGATCTATATAGTACCTGTATAAAGTATAAATGAAGCTGCTTACCATTTAAAGCACTGGTTTTCAACCAGAGATTATTTTGCCCCTTAGGGGACATCTGGCAATGTTTGGAGTCAGTTTTAGTTGTCACATTGGGGTTGGGTAAGGAATTGACATCTAGTGTCATCTAGAGATGGGTAGGGATGTTGCTAAACATTCTTCAATGCACAAGACAGCCTCCCAACAACACAGAGATACCTTGCACAAAATATCTGTTGTGCTGAGGTTGAGAAACCTTGACCTAGATGTTAAGACAAATGTTAATAAATTTTGGTATGATATGGTAGGGTCTCTAACAGAAGTATACATAAAGTTTTAAGGGAACACCCTTAGTGGAAATGGTGTTTTTATCTAGTTATTATTTATTTTGTATGGTGCTTATTATGTACTGGTCCAGGAAATGCTGAAGTCCTGATGAGTACTTTCAATAATGGTATAGATGTCATGTTACCATATTAAGAAGTCCAGGTTTTCTATATTGGTTTCTCTTTTATTGCACAGATTCCAAATTCCTAACTAGAAATAGAGTTTAATTGCAACATGGAGAATGTGAAATTAAATTAGAGGTTCAATGGACTTTCATTGACTTTTGGGAATGGTCAAAAACTAGGTCAACTGTAGGTCAATTTTCTAAATCTCAACAGTTTCTTATCCTAGGAAGGAAGTATCTAATATAATAAAGCCTTGCTTATGGTGACAAACAAGTTTTTCTACATCATGGATACTAACAATATATTTTTAAAAATCTTTGTATTATAAATAAGAAAAAAATTTAAATTTAATCTGAACCTCTACATGCCAAAATAAGAGAATCTTTACTGACTTTCTATGTCTCATTGTCCTTCACTGCTTTTGTTATGTCCCTTTGTTCTTAAAAGTTATAATCCTGGCATATCCAGGCTAGCACATATAACAACCAAGTGCAAATATGAAGCAAAATGATTGTCTATAAAAACACACTTTTCTTGATGAGTTCTTATGAAGAGCTTTTTCCATTGTCCTCTATTTCTTTAACTTTTGTCACTGGGAAAAATAATCCAAGAACCATTTAGTTAATTCATCTAGCAAATGCTAAAGTTATTACTAGGCACCAGAAATATAAGTAAGCACAAGACATGGCCTGTACATTTGACAGAAGGAGAGTTACAAATATAATAACTAAGGTTTGCATGAAGCAAACATACATATCAGAATTTCTAGAGCTGTCTTAATATTTAATAATCTGGTTATCTCCATAAATACATTTATATTTGTCAGCCTTGTATCTGTGCCACTGGGAGACAGAGGAACGGTGCCATCTATCACCTTGGGGAGCATAACAAGTCTTCACAGTGAGATGACATTTGAGTTCATCTTAAAGAATAAGTTGTAATGGCATGAAAGAAATTATATTTCCATTAGAAGGAAAGTATCCCTTCTAAGCCACTACCCCCGTTAGCCATGTTCCGGGCATAATGGCAATTAGCAAAGCCTGCAGTTTTATATGGTTTGGGATTATAAGGGCTGCCTCTAGTTTCTCTGAAAGGCCCTTGCCACTTCTTTTACAAAGGCTCTTTCTAACCTTTAGTGCCACATAAGTTACTAGAAGATCAGGTACTTGTGTATGGCTTGCATGATAGGAAGCTGCCCTCAGCTTCTCCAAAGTGCCGTGTAGTTTGAAACCTCCAATACCCATTATCTGTGGGAAAATCCTATCCTTCCCCTCTGTGCCACAATAAAGGCAAAAGCCCAGCACTCACAGGCTCTTCACCCCATCCTCCATGGATCCTCGTAGGAGCCTAGGTTAGGTAAGACAGGGCCCCTCCACAGCCCTCATTCTCCCTTCTCCTACAGAGACTTTGACCTAATAATGCTGTCCTTTCATATATTCTTGGCTGGCTGGCTCTCTGTGTTTGTGCCTCATTATGCAAAGAAACTTCACATAACATCTGAAACATTAAGTGTAAGCCATATTAGCAAAGAGAGAAAAAGAAGAAGGGGCTGGGATATTTCAGACAGCAGGGATGCAGTATTCAAGGGCATCACACATTTCATAAACATTAAACTTGTCTTCATTTATGGGTTTGTTGGAAGATCAATGGGAGATGAATTTGGGGCCTCAGTCCAAAATTGAAAGATATTAGAGGATATATTGAGAATTTTAGGCTTTATCCCCTAGGCAATTTAGATTCCTAGGAATTGATGACTAATTAGTTGTCAGAAATAAGAAAAAATAAGAACTTGAAGATTACAAGATTTTAGTTTGGGAGACATGGAGAATGAGGGATAAAGAACTGTTTTGAGACAAAAGGTGGTTTTTAGGTGTCTGTGCAGCATTTAGGGAGCAGATGGAAAGGCTGATCTGATCTCAGGAGAGAGATTAGGGTGGGAGATCAGGATTTGTGAATCATCAGCAACTACAGGTGGTAGTTCTAATTCTGGGAGGGCATGAGTCAGCACTAGGAGACAACACAGTGCAAAGGGGGATGGTTGGCAGAAGTTGAAGGGAGGGTCGAGGAAAGTGATCCAAGAGTCAGAAATTAAATTAAAATAAATTAAATTAAATTAAAGAAATAGAGATTCTAGGGAAAATGTCAAAATAGTCAGGACAGAAATAGAGGAAGACTGGAGAATGAACATCAGTTTTAAAATGTGCAGAAAGGCATCAAAAAACAAAGACTACGAAAAAGGCCTATGGATTTGTCAATTGGGAAGTTATTAATATTATTGATGATCAATTTTTCCATAACATTTGTGGACACAAGACAGATTGTAGGTTTTGGGGTAAGTTTTGGAGAATTGCTGTTTATTTTAGGTTAGTTGTGGTGAAGATTATTTAGCAAACATTATATTCCAATATCTTTTTGCCGTTGTTGTTATCATCTGAGTGAATTCTTTCTTCATCTAAAGGTGTGTTTGTTTATGTGTGTGTGTGTGTGTGTGTGTGTGTGTGTGTGTGTATCTCCACAGAACAATAGAGATTATTTTACTCTGCCCATTCAATTTAGAGAGGAGGAGATTAGAATAACAAAGGTTAAGTGTCTTGCTCAGTATGTGCACATGGTCAGTCACAAAACCAAGTCTGGGATTGGTCTCCTGACTCCTGGTCTGGTACATTATCCATTACTCCATGAAAAGAAAGATAGAGGTCATTTCTATGCAGAGAAAAACAAATGAGCTGTGTCATTGCAGAAATGTTCTGCATGGTTTGCTGCCATCTGTCTTGAAGCTCAGTCTGAACTCCCAGGAATTGAGATTGCTGAGCTGCATTTAGATGGACCATGTAGACAGACCATGGAAAATCTTATCTTTGGAGGGTTCAGTTATATGCATATATGGAAGATGGGAGATAAAAAATTTTTGAGGACAAAAAAGTTAGCCTATGGAATTTTTTGAGCTCTTACTTTGATTTACTGTTTTGTGAGATTCTGGACTTCTATGTTTTCTTGTTAGACCTGCTGTATTATATGTATATATAAATGTGATTGGAATGTAATTATAAGCATTGCTTTGAAAGATAGAAAATTATAGAGCAGACATAGCACTAAGATGGAAGTTGGGTAGATTTGGGTCCAACTCTGATAATAACTATGTGCCTCTGAACACATCACAGTATCTGCACCTCAGTTTCCTTATCAGCAAAGTGAAGTTATTGTACTACATCAGAGTTTAAAACTGGATGTCTTTTTGAAGACCCCTGTAGACTTGTTTGATTAATCCTACACAACTTTTGGAATTTGAATGCCTTAAAAAAAAAAAAGGAATTTTCTCCCTAGGTTACCCTAAATCCTCTTGTTATATACCCATGTCTTAACATCTGTAAGGATTTGAGTTTGTCATCTCTGATGTATAAATAGTTCACTCTCGGCTTTGCCATTCAAAAATTCCACAATAAAAGTATTCAGAGTTATTAGCTCTGTGGGGCCAAGTTTTCAAATTATTGATTAACTGGGTTGATGATGTCAAAGCAAAGTCTCTAAAACTGTATCTATGCAACAGAAGACAAATATAACCCTGGAACTATTTTCCAGGCTTATTATTTGTTTTCTGTAATTGATTAGAAATTAGGAATCATTTCAGTTTAAGAAACAAATGCCATTGGATGTAATTAAGGTAATACAAAGTTTATTAGAAGAATTGCACCAAGATACGATCAATAGGATGCTCTTCCTTGTTGATTGTATTTAAACACCCTTTTCAAATTGCTTTCAGTATTATTCTATAAAGTTTGGACAAAGAGCAAAAGATATTGTCTTAGTTTCTCTAGGCTCCTGTAACAAAATGCCATGAACTAGGTGGCATAAAAAAGAGAAATGTATTGTTTCATGGTTCTAGAGACCAGAAGTCTGAAATCAAGGCATTGGAAGGACCATGTTCCCTCTCTAGTCTGTCAGAAAGGATCTGTTCCATGTCTCTCTCCTGGTTTCTGGCAGTAGCTGGCAATCCTTGGTGTTACTTGGTTTGTGGCAGCATAACTCATTCTCTGCCTTCGTCACATTGCTCTCTTCCCTGTATGTCTGTCTTTTTACATGACATTCTCCCCTGCTGTGTCTCTCTGTGTCTCCTCTCCCCTTCTTATCAAGACACCAGTCATTGGATTAAAGGTCTACTCTACTCCACTAGGAGCTCATTTTGACTTGCCTAATTCCATCTATAAAGGCCATATTTCCAAATAAAAAGTCATAATCTGAGGTACTTGGGATTAGGACTTCAATATATCTTTTGAGGAGGCACAATACAAACTATAACAGATGTATAGCAAGAAATCCGTGGTGGTACATTAATATTTAACATCCTTTTTCCTGAAAAGTCACTCTTTGGATTAAGATGTTCATCTCTGTAAGAATTCACTACATTTTTTTTCTTTCACTGGGACTTTCTTGATTTAATTTTAAAGAGCTCATAAGATTTGTCTTACATATGGAACATTGAGACTTTTATGTTTTCAGGGTGTTCCTTGGAAATTCAAATGTCACCTGAAAAACTAGAAAATTGATGCTAGAAGTTATTTGTGTGAATTCACTGCAGTTTGCTGCATCCAACCAGTTGACAGCAAATCGTTCTGGGTGATAAAATGGTTGTCATGTCAGTCAGATGACATAAACAATTCTCCAGAGTCCAATTGAAATCTTTCACAGAAGATGAATGGTGAACTTTTAATAGTTTCAGAAAATATAATAATCAAGCATTTGTTTGTCAGAAATTTCATATATATATATAATTCTTCTGTTTTATTTTATATGAGTATTTTTATTGCATTTTACTTGATTTTATTTTTCTGTCTTTTCTATGAGAATGGCTTTTTACTTGTAAGTTTCACTCAAATTTACATCTTGATAGTTTAGCACATTAATGAGATTCCTAGAAGGTAGGCTATGTTCTTGGAAAAACAAAATATTGACAGAGTATACTAAATGAACATTTTAAAGTGCATTCTGATTTCCTTTACAGCTTGATAACATATTTGCTGATGTTTGGTAGCTCCATAAGCCATACTTTCCACAACATGTCCAGATGAGATTTGACAATGTTGCAGTACATCTTTCTATATCTAGATTTACGTATGCAAATTAAGTTCTTGGCAGTCTCTGGATACCACAAAACCTCATCTCCCAATCTTGCAATGTGGGACCAAAAAATGTGATTCTGAAACCATGCAGGAATCTTTTCCACAGCCACTGAAGCATCCAGATTACACTAAGATTCTAATTTGCTTCACAAAATATTTTACCCTACAAACACACACACACAAACATAAATACTTGTGAAGCACTATGTACCAGGTAGTCTTCTAAGTGGTTTTATATATATATATATATACACACACACCACTCCTTGTTGTAAATGTGTCTGTGCATTTATATATGCATGCATGCGCTCGCATATGTGTGTAATCTTCAATTCATCTGCTCTGGATAGCATCCCTATATTATAGTGACAACTATCATATTAGCCCTGTTTTACAGATAAGGAGACTGAGGCTCACCATAGAGGTTACCCAAGGTCACACAGAATGCAAGAGGCCGAACCAGGATTTAACAAGGGACGTTGGCTTCAGGGTCTGTGTACCTATGCAGCCCTAACTAAAAGGGTAAATTACAATTTAGGAGTGTGGTTTCCAGTCAGACAATAAAATTATCAGATTTTCTTACAAAAGCCAAGATTTTGTGAGGAACTATTAGTTTTTTTCATTAGGAGTCCTACATATACCTCTCCCTTTTCCACTAGTAAGTAACAAACTAAGCTAAGCTTCTTTGATGTAGGCAAGGAATTGAGAGGGTTTAAGGATAATGTAATACAAACATTAAACTAGTAAGTCAGCAAAAACATTTTTGCATTGTAGTCAGGTAAAAAGGAACAGAGTTTACAGTCGTATCCCAGGGGAGTTCTGCCCAGTTGCCCTGCTCTGGAACATGCCCCTGGATGGCAGGGCTACTGTGAAACTCTCCTTGCCTTGTTAGTTCTCCTGGTGTTACTGATGCTAAATTGAAGGTCAATACTAGGAACGTCCCTGAGTAAGGAATTAGGAAAATATGATGCCTTTGGAAAGTCTAATCCTGGGCTTGAAATGAAAGTCCTTTCTAAATGCTCAATTTGCTATAAAAATAAATATCTAGGTATTGAAAAGCAGGTTTATAAGACTTACCATATCTTAATATCTTTAGCAGCCTTGATCATACTAAGGAAATTATATGCCACCTGATTTCTCCTCCAGATCAGCAGAAATACATACCAGTCTGAAGGAATCAGGCAGAGAGGGCAGAAAACTAGTGCTTAAGAGTATGGTGGACAGTGTGGGTAACAGGCCAGAGCAAGAGGATTTCAAATGACCAGTCCAAGCAGAACCTGAAGGAATTTCTCATGCTCCTGTATATCTAGGGCTTGAGTTTTGTATAGGTTCTTATGCTCTAGGGCAGGCATTTAAGGGCAGTGAGGCAGCTTGTGGTCAAATAAGAATCCCCGAGAATCTCTTTCTCATGCTAGCCACTTACGGAATCAGGGCCAAAGTTTCAATTATTGTTATGTGGTTGTTGCAATTACTGCTGCTATTAAGGTGGCACTTTTCAAAACAGTGAACATCAGTGCTGGACTGAAGGAAGCATAGTCAGATAATGGCTTTTCTTCTTTGCTTTATTGATTCTCCATTTACAAATACACATTTTTTTCTATATGCTTACAGTGTAGCTCCTAGCTCTAGAAGCCAAAAATCTATTGTGCCAAGTTATAAACTAGTAAAGCAATTTTCTTAGCTCTTGGAATACAGAGATGAATAAGAATCTGTCTTTGCCTTAGAGAAGTTTACAATCTTGAGAAAAAGCATGCTTGAAAAATAAGGCTGTATTTTATTCTGTTTACTTGCTGCTTCCAACAATAATGGAAAATAGAGACTGGGTTTATCTGTCTTTTATTTCCAGTGCCTAGCAAATTTCTTTCCAAAATTTAACCAGGTGAATACCTAAATTCTTATATTCATATTAAATGTACAGTAAATTCATAATTCAAAGGCATTTAAAAGGCAATAAAATTCATTAATCATGTAACCACACACATCATTTCCATTCTCTGAAATTTGAGAACCAAGATAAGAGGTTGATGAATCATCATAAGAGAGAAAATGAATTTAATTCCATAAGCGGAGTAACATTTTGTTGATTTGTAATATTTATAAATGTCTGTAATGCTGTACAGAATCTAAGCATCATGAAGACACTTTCCTTCAGAAATTTGCATGTTAAGATGAAATTATGACACACACCAAAAATGCAATATAGATGATGACTCAGACACAATGGGGCCAGAAGAAATAATTAGAAAATATAGACAAATAAATATTGAAATGATCCACATGGAGGAAATCCACACACAACTGACTCTCATCTACTTAAGAATTGTGAATTATAGCAACCTCTTTCATTTCTGTCCATTTTATTTCTTGATTTAGGTCATTGCCAAGTTCACTCTTCTTGCAGGTTGTGTAGGAAAGAAGAAAGCTAAATGAGGTAAAACTCAAGAGAATCCATGCCATAATTTTCAACAACTCAGTTATAAGGAGAAGTAGTAGTGGATGACATTGAAATGAATTGATTAAATGAGACTTTTAAATTATATGTAGCTTTCATTTATCCATGAGTATCCTTGTTTTCAATTAGCCATAAATCTGTAGTTAGCTTTTATTCCAGATGCTAATGCCAGCATCTCTAGTGCTGCTCTCTAGCACTGCTACTTGCTTTGATAGATCAATCACAGGTTTTCAGAATTACATTCAGAAAGGAGGGGAAAAATTATTCAGAAGGCAAGGGAAAGCTTCTTTCAGTAGAAAACAAGAAGGAATTAAATGATTTTTCTTGAACTACAGCCAAAAAAGTCAAATGTGTTATTTAAGAAACTATAGGAAACAAACATGAAAGATATATAAGTCCTTTTCTTGCAATTATGTTGAAAGTGAAAGAGACTTAATCATAATAATGATAATAAGACAGTTGTATAAATGAACATTTGGTCAATAATTTCATATTTAACATTGATGATTAAATCATGGCCCCCACAAAAGGCAGGATCAGGTCCCAATCCCTGGTCCTGTGGGTGTAAACGCATTTGTAAATAGGACCTTTGGAGATATTATTAGTTAAGGTGTGCCCAAACTGAATAAGGGTGGGCCATGATCCACTATGTCTGGAGTCCTTATAAAGAAAGAAAATTGGACACAGAGAGGAAACTATAGGGAGCAGCCACAAGTTGGAAGTCAGTGGAACCTGGAAGAGAAAGAAGACACTGCCATGTACATTGCCATGTGACAGAAAAGCCAAGGAACCCCAAAGATTGCCGGCCAGCCAGAATATACCAACCCTGGGAAGATGCAAGCTGTCTAGACTCTGAAATCATCTGCCAATAAATTCCTCTGGTTAAGCCAATCCCTCTCGTGGTATTTGTTTTAGCACCCAAGAAACTAATATACTAACCCTTCTTTTCTCTTGAAAAATGTTTTCCTATAGATATCTTAATCCTCATGTTACTGATTTATTCCAGGTCAAAAATATATATAGTACTTTTTTTCCAAAAAGAAACTTAAATACACTAGGGTATGATTTAAATTTTTATTTCTATTTGATTCTTTTACAATATATATACATTATCCTTTAAAACAGTAATATAAACTATAGTATAGTTATAATGCTGCATTATGTAAGCTGCATTTCCAGATGTCAAGACTATTGCAGACCAGTCATATGAAAAAGATGCTGGAGAAAATAAAAGCCTAAAATTTATACTATAACATTAGAATGTAATCCATAAAATTGATACTTTTTTGAAAAAGCTTAAAATTTAGGAGATAAATGTTTTAAAAGATGATACAGTTCAACTAAATTTTTTTGCACTTTCTAATATGATATATCACTAATGTTCAAACTCCTTTTTCATAATTTCCATACACTTTTTGGATTATTCAGGTTTTGGTCACAGGCGTAGTTTATAACATATACTGACATATGCCTAAACCAAACTGTTTTCATTTATAGTAAAACAATGAATCATTTAATCATATTCTCTTTTTCAATATAATATGACTTTCAATTTCAAGGATGAGAAAGTTATGAGTTGTATTTGGAAATAAATGATTTATAGTAATGTAGATTACTTTGCCACTATGTATAAAAAATAAATAACATATGTATATTTCATTGCTTTCAGATCTGTATTGTTTTTCTATGATATTATTGTTAATAGGGTGAAAAAGTAAGCAATAGTATCTACTTGGGTATATTATCTACTCATGAATATAATTTATTTTGAATAAATTGATTAATTTTATTATTACTACTTGTAATGGTAAAATAATTGCTTATTAAATGGTTGGTTATTTAAACAATTTACTAGTCTTTAAAATTTTTGTTGAAATTAATTAAAACAAAAGATTTTAGTATTGAACTGTTTTTAAAAGAAAGTTGTTTCTGGTTATAAAAAAAGTCATACAATTTGAAAGTCAGAAATGATTAAAGAAAATAAAACCCCATTATCGCTTACTGTGTGGCCATTGTTAAAATTGAGGTATACTACTGAGGAGATGGTGAGTAACATGAGGACTGAGAATAATCAGAGGAAATGGAAAAAAAGATGTTCAGGATGACTTTATAGAGTGTTCAGCTGAATGTGGACCAGAGTCAGGTTTAAGAGCCAGAGTCTTGTGAAGGAGACTGGGAGTCTCCATCCTCACCATCGGTTAGAATCTTTGTGGAAACTTTGATTCCCACCTAGATATTTGGATTCACAGAGTCTGTGGTGAGTCCTAGGCAGAAGTGTTTTTAAAAAGCTCCTAGATATTTTTAATGTGAAGCTAGAGTTAAGAAAACTTATTAATGATTCTCATACTTTGGAGAGTATCAAAATCACCTGGATATGACTAGGTTACTGGGTCCCAACTCTGGAGTTTCTTATTCAGGGGTTCTGGGGCTGAAATAAGAGTTTGTATTTCTAACATCATTCCAGGTAATGCTGATTCTATTGCCTGGGAACCATACTCTGAGAACCACTACTCAGCTATCCTTATGAGAATTTTAGTTTGGAGTTGCAAAAAAGTTCTATTCAGTAATAGGATACTTTCTCAAATCCTTCTTGGAAGAAGGTAGGGTCATAACTACATAAATATGTAAACACCCAAACTGGAAAATAAAGCAAAGTTCATAGAAAAGATTTTTTAGTAGAAAATAGTTTAGCAAGACAGGGTGAGGGAAAGTTCCTCATGGGGAAAAAACTAAAATATGAGAAAAAAAGGCACTATCACTGATGCCATATATTAGAAGAATATAGAATACAGGTGGAAAGAAGTAAGGACTACAACCTTCCCCAAGATAGGGTGAAATTGAGCATTTCATTTTTTTGTACTGTAGTTATAATTAAGGACACTGTCAGCTGCATTTCCAGATGGCAAGACTAGTACAGAACAGTCACACAAAAATTACAATAGAAAATAATAGGCTAAGACTTCAGACTATAACATTAGGATATAATCCATAATGCTGACCATTTTTCCTTTCTTAGCACTGAGAACCTACAGATCTCTTCTGTCAGGGCCTTACTACCTAATCATACCTAGGCCTTCACACTCAAATATGAGCATCTTGCAACTTTAACTTGATTGAGGTTTTCCCATGCTTTGAAAAAAATAAAAGTTTATTAGATATTAGTAGTATCTTATCAGGAAAATACTGATAAAGAGCCAAATGATATCAGGAAAACAATGAATGAGCAGTATGAGATTCTTAGTAAAGAGATAGAACTTTTACAAAGGATCAAAACAGCACTACTGGAGTTGAAGACCACAATAACTGCAAAGAAAAATTCCAAGGAGGGTTTAAAGAGCAGATAGGATCTGGCAGAAGAAAGAATCAGTAAATTCGAAGACAAGACAGTTGAAATGAGTCAGGCTGAGGAGCTGAAAGATAAAAGAATATAAATAGCAAAAATAGCCTAAGAATATTCTGAGACAACATCAAGTGTACCAAAATACACATTATGGGAGTCATAGAAAGAGAAGAAAGAGAGAGAAGGCAGAAGGAATATTCAAAGAAATAATGGCAGACAACTATCCCCAACTTAGCAAAAAATGTGAATATGCACATCCAAGAAACCCAGAGAACACCATACAGGATAAACATACAGGATACACCATACAGGATAAAGAAAAATATACCCTATCATATATTGCTCAAATTATCAAAGACAAAGGACAAGGAGAGAATTCTGAAAGTTGAAAGAGAAAAGGAAGTGTTATGTACAAAGGAGTCCCAATTAGATTGAGTGCCAATTTCTTATCAGAAACCATGGAGGAAAGAAGGCATTGGGGTGAAATATTTAAAGTGCTGAAAGAAAACAACTGCCAACCAAGAATTTTATATCTGGTGAGACATTCTTTCAGAAATAAGGGAGCAATTAAGACATTCCCAGATAAATAAAAGCTGAGGAAGTTCAGACCTGCCCTACAAACAATGCTAAAGGGAGTTCTTCAGACTGAAAGGAAAGGACACCAGGCAGTGGTTCAAAGCAACATAAATAAATAAAGACCTGTGGTAAAAGTAATCATTTGGGTAATTATAAATGCCAGTATTATTGTAGTGTATTTTTGGTATGTAACCCCACTTCTTACTTCCTACAGGCGCTAAAATGGAAATGCATAAAAAGTAATGATATATCTGCGGTTTGGACTTATAATGTATGAGGATATAAGTGGTAAAAAGAATAAAAAAGGTGAGGGACAGAGGGGTATAGGAAAAGTATATGTGTATGCTATTGAAGTAAAGTTGGTATCAAAACAAATAAGATTACTATATATTTAGGATGTTACATTTTAACCTGATGGTAACCACAAAGAAAATAGATGAAAAATATAACCAGATAGAAAAGAGAAGGCACTCAATTTGGTACAACACAAAAATCGCATAAAAATGAAAGAAGGTATTAATGGAATTTGTGAGGGACAAAAATGTATAAGACATAAAAAGGCTAAATAACAAAATGGCAGAAAAAAGTCCTACATTATCAGCAATGACTTTAAATGTAAATATATTAAACTACAGTCAAAAGGCAGAGATGGGCAGAATGGATAAAGAAGCATGACCCAACTATATGCTATCTTTAAGGTTGAAAGTGAAAGAATGGGGATAAATACATACCATGCAGTAGTAACCAAAAGAGAGCTGGGGTAGCTATATTGTTTATCAGATAAAAGAGACTTTAAGTAAAACACTATTATGAGGGGCAAAGATGGTCATTATATACTGATAAAGGGGACAATTTAACAAGAAGATGTAACAATTTTAAGTATATATGCACCAAACAGCAGAGCCCCAAAATATATGAAGCAAATACTGACAGATTTGAAGGGAGAAATTGATGGTTTTACATTTATGGTAGGAAACTTTAATACACACTAAAAATAATGGATAGAAGATCTAGTCAGAAAGTCAATAAAGAAGTACAGGACTCGAATGATATGCTCAACCAACTAGACCTAACAGACATATGTAGAACACTGCACCAAACAATCAGAATAAACATTCTTCTTGCGTGCACATGGATCATTCTCTAGGATAGAATATATGATGGATCACAAAACAAGTCACAGTAAATTCAAATATATAGAAATCATACAATGTATATTCTCTAATCACAATCGAATGAAGCTAGATATCAAAACAGGGAGAGAGAGGGAAAATTTACAAATGTCTGGAAATTAAAAAACATACTCTTTAATAATCAATGGATTAAAGAAGAAATCACAAGGGAGATTTGGAAATATCTTGAGGGCAAATGAAAATGAAAACATACATAACACACCAAAACTTACAGGATGCAGAAATGGCAGTGCTGAGAAGGAAATTTATGGCTTTAAATTCTAACTTTCAAAAGGAAGAAATGCCTCAAATCAGAGACCACACTTCAAAACTGGAAGAACTAGACAAAGAAGAACAAACTAAACTCCAAGCAAGCTGAAAGAAGGAAATTATAAAGATTAAAACAATGATAAATGAAATAGAGAAAAATAGAATCAACAAAACCACAAGTTGGTTCTCTGAAAAGATCAATAAAATTGACCAACCTTTAGCTAGACTGACAGAAAAAAGGGAGAGGACACAAATGACTACAAGAAAAAATTAAAAAGAGGACATTATAACTGACTCCACTGAAATAAAAAGGATGTTTAAAGGATACTATGAACAACTGTACCCCAATAAACTAGATAACCAAGATAAAATGGACGAATACTTAGAAACACACAAACTGCCTATATTGATTAAAGAGGAAATAGAGGATCTAAACAAAGCAAACACTAGTAAAGAGATTGAATCAGTAATAAAAAAAAAATCCCCCAATAAAGAAAAGCCATGACCAAATGACTTCACAGGGGAAATCTACCAAATATTCCATGAAGACTTAACTCCAGTACTATTCAAACTCTTCCAAAAAATTGAGGAGGAGGGAAAACCACCTATTTCATTCTGTGAGCTATCACCCTCATAACAAAGCCAGATAAATATACCACAAGAATAGTAAAGACCAGTTTATTCATGAATATAGATACAAAATCCTCAAAAAATATTAACAAGCTGAATACAACAGCATATAAAAAGAATTATATATCATGATCAAGTAGGATTTATCCCTCATATGCAAGATTAGTTCAACATAAGAAAATCAATTACTGTACTAAACTGCAATAACAGAATGAAGGAAAAATCACATGATCAACTCAATTTATGCAGAAAATCCATTTGAAAAAATCCAGCATATTAATTGGAATTAAAGAAAACAGAAAATAACAAGTGTTGGACAGGGTGCAGAGAAATAGGAACACTCATTCATTGCTGATGACAATGTAAAATGATGTAGCCACTGTGAAGACAATTTGTCAGTTCCTCAGAAAGCTAAGTTTACAACTACCATATGACCTGTCAATCCCACCACTAGGTATATACCCCCAAAATTGAAAGCAGGGACCCCAACAGATATATGAACACCAATTTTCATAGTGGCATTATTCACAATTGCCAATAGAGGGAAGTAACCCAAGTGCCCATCATCTGATGACTGGATAAAGAAAATGTGATATATACATGTGGTGGAATATTATTCAGCTGTGAAAAGGAATGAAATCTTGATACATGCAGCAACATGAATGAACATTGAAGACATCATATTGAGTGAAATATGCTAGACAGAAAGGAGAAATATTATATCATCTCACTATTTAAAATAATTAGAATAAGCAAACTCCTAGAGTTAGATACTAGAATATAGGTTACCAGGGGATGGCATGGGGATAGAGAACGGAAAGTCAGGCTGAAAATGTACAAGGTTCCTGTATGGAATGATGGAAATGTTTAGGTAATTGTTGGTGGTTATAGTAGGGCAACATTGTGAATGTAATCAACAGCATTCAATATATATCTGCATGTGATTAAAAGGGTAAATGTTAGTTTGTATATACAGGAACAGAATAAAAATTTTAAAAATCTATGGAATTACTTTACATAAACATTGAACCCTAAGTTAAACCATTGATTATAGTTAATAGTACAATTATTAAAATGTGCTATTATCCATTGTAACAAATATTCCACACCAATGAAAATTGTTGTTGGTGGGGTGGTATATGGGAATCCTGTATTTTATGTGTGATTATTCTGTAAACCCACACCTTTCTAATGAAGAAAAAAATGTTATGGTGGGAGGAAGATCTCCCTCTTATAATGATGTGGTTCAAGTCTTGGACAAGTATAGAATGAGAAAATGCAGGAAAAAAATTGAATTTGATGTCATGTAACTTTGAAAGGGTAATCCATATGGATTTGTATAGAAGAGGAGTGGGTTCATGAAAAATAAATTTTTAAAGAATATTGAGCAGTCTCTGGTATATTGGAGGGTGGTAATAAAAATGGGTAGAGATAGATTTAAATAGTTGATGAGGACATTCAAGGTGATGGAGGCTACTAGGCAATCTAATTAGATGGTTTATCTCTGCTAGACAATCTAGTTAGATGGTTTAATCTATCAATTAGAGGCAACAAGAAAGAAGGAAGAGAATGCTGGCTGCCCTTTTAATAAAATATTTGGGAGAATAAGAAAGTTAAACTTGAAAGAGTTAAAGCAATGTGATATGGGAAGAGAGAAAATCCAACTTTGGGTTTAGATAAGATTAAGCCTTTTTAAGGATATGTCAGAGGTCAGTATACTGGACCTCCTGAAAAGCCTCGCATTCTCTCTCTCTCTCTCTCTCTTTTTTTTTTTTAAAGAAGCTTTAGATTATATAAATGTTACGTCAAAAGATTAGGGTTTTCCCATATACACCACCCCCTTCCTCTCCCATACTTTTCCCCATTAATAACATCTTTCATTAGTGTGGTACATTTGTTAAAAACTGATGCACATATATTGAAGCATTGCTACTAACCATGTTCTGTAGTTTACTTTATGGTTTACACTTTGCACCACACAATTTTGTAGGTTTTGACAAAAGGTATAATGACCTGTATCTGTCATTGCAATATCATGAAGAGCAATTCCAGTATCCCAAAAATACCCCATGTTACACCTATTCTTCCCTCTCCCTCCCTTTAGAACCTCTCTTTATATCAATGTTACAAGTTCTTCCATAACTAGAATAATAATAAGTCTATGTTGGTTCATAGTTGCATTCCCCCTTTATGTTTGTTCATTCCTCAATCTTCAGAATTTGGGTATGGTCATTCCCTCTTGATACGGTCTAACATGGGATTCTGGTAGGAGGTTCAGGACTTGAATGAGTAAAGCAGTGATAAAAATATAGATGTCAAACACAATTATAAAATGAGTATTACTGATATAAAATTTCAAGAAAAATTTCAAAAATTGTGATATATTCTATCATTTACCATGTCACGCCTAAAATTTAAAATCCTGTTTCCTGTTGTTCATAATAAATTATCTATCTTTTTTCTGTATCCTCATCTTACTAAACTCTTATAACTTATTTGCTATTTTACTAAAGTATTATTTACTATTTTATTTAATATTCTGCACTCATGTCATCTGGAACTAATTTTAGATACTAAGAATGCACCTGGATCTTTGCTGCCTCATAGTCTTTTCATGTGTTGTTTGTTCTGCCTTGAATACTATCCACTCTTGCTCTGTCCGAAGCCTTCTTAGTCTGGCTAAGGTCACAGGTTATGAACTCCATGCCCATTTCTTTCATTCAACTCACCATACTCATACTTGTGGTTATTTGCTCAACATTATTTTGTCCCCCATTCTAGATTTCTACCTCCAGGAAGCAATTAGGGTTGTCTTAATCACTGCTATACGTGGATTCTAGTGTATAGTACATGGTCAAATATATTAATTGCAACATCAAGTTAAATTCTAGGAAGTGTATAAATTAGAATCTAAAATATAGTTGAATCTAAGACATGTATGGCATGCAAAATATGCTTACCCCAATTTCTGAAAGCCTGTTCTCCAACTATGTAACATATTTTGACTTTTCTACCATGGATGCTAAAGTGATGATTTTTTATTAAAAGAACATCTCTAAAGAAATGGGATTAGATGGAACTGAGAGGATCTAAACTGCATTACAACTATAGACTGTGTAAATGTATGTGACAGAGAATAAAACAGAAAAACATAGGATTATAAATTAGAGATAGAAAATGTATGTTAATTTATTGTGCAAATGTTTGTAAAGCAGCAGGAAGGTTATGATAATTTACTATCATGACTGTTCCATCCTTAAATATATTGGAAATTACAGATTTGACTAATTATGTTGATTAGAAAAATGAACTTTTTAGTATTCTTGGTTTTGAGGTTATAGCAAAAATTAGGAGAGTTAATTTCCATCTTCACATTTATTCCCTGGAAAGGCTTCTACCCTGGATACTTGGGGTTATCCTATTACCATGCCTGCATGAGATAGTTATTCAGTGAATGCTTAAGGCATTAGATAAAATTTAATTTATGGAGAAAACGAACTAGAAGCTGCAGAATCCCATATTAGGGACAAACTCCAGAAACCTATTTTTTTAACTTCTGTCTTAAAATAGATGAAAGCTTCAGTTTTAGTGGAAGGTTTTTAGTGAAAAGATTTTGTACCTTTCATAACCTCTAAATTACTGAATTCTCCTCTTCCCTTAAAAATTTATTATTGTAATAATTTGCTTTGAATTTTATTAGTTGGTGAAGGGTGATGTGCCCTTAAACAGCTTCCCGATGTTGTATGATGAAATGGGCATATTTAAATTTGAAATACTGGAATCATTATTGTCCTTATCAGAGCACAGGAATTTGGAAAATAACTTTTTAAAAGATATACCATGTAAAAAGTATTAAGTATCTCCATGAAAATAAAAATATATTAAACTATATTAATTTTAAACTCCACTTATCTGCAATTGATGGTGTTAATTGACAGCAAGATTTGTTTTCCCACAATTTGAGTGGCTCTGTTAATTGGACTTAATTAAATGTAGGTGTATTAGTGTTCTGTGTAAACACGGTGAGATTTAAAGGAGGGCCCTATGATAAAAACCTCTGGATGGGTAACTAACAGACAAGGGTTTGGGCAGAGAGTCCTTTTGAAGTTCCTAAAACAGGACTGGGATTCTTTTTAGAGGAGCTATGCATTTATCAATCACCAAAAGATAGTAAAGATTGAATTTTGTAAAAATAAAAGAGCTGGATAGCAAATAAATAGTTTCAGTAACTTAATTAATACAGCCTCTTTGAATTTATCTAAAGTCCTAGGGAAGTTATGCAAATATTTTTAAATTATTATTTTCACTTCTTTAATACTGAAAAGTAATCCTAACACCCAGAAGAAAGAACTCATTGCTCATAGTTTGTTATATTTTCTGTCAGTCTCTTTGTACATACTTTTACCTGCTTAAGTTAGTTATATTTAACATTTTAATATCCTATTCTTTTCAATAATAATACTTTCCCTTAGTTATATATGATAAGCATTTTCCAATGTAATAGGTTACATATGTCTAGATTATACTCTAGTCTGTGAACAAAATCTATATAATTTTTTTTATTGTTGCTCATTATTTTAAACACTTCAGTGTAATAACAAATATGACAATGAACATTTTCATGTTCAAATCTTTATGTGCACCTCAGATTATTATTGCTTGCAAATAGAATTACTGTATTAAGTAATGAATCAATTATCAGACTTGTATCGAATAATCTTCCATCAACCAGGAGCCACCTCCCCACATCCTTCATAACACAGCCTTTTGTAATTTGATATTTAGTTTGAAAAAATACTATCTTGTGCTGTTATGCATTGATTTTGTTAATAGTAATACTAATATGTTTAAGAGCCACTTATTTATCATTTGAAGGTTATTTTTGTTGTTTCTCTTTGCTTATAAATCTCCATTTTTAACTATAAGGAACTTGTATCTTAGTAATATCCAGTAAGTCTTCTATCCTTATATATAGAACCAAGGTTTCAATTCATGTCTTCTGACTCCATGTAAATTCTTGCTACTGGACCCCTATACAATACTAACATTACTATCGAGCACTAGAAAAAAAAGGGTGAGAAGAATGAGGGGAAGAGCTCTGAGGATCCAAGATGTGTTCATATAAGAGGGTTCAAACATAGATTATCTTGTTACCCTAGATAAGCTTGTAATCCAGTAATTATCAGTGGTTCGATATCAGCTCAGCTCCCTGTAAAAGATTGTTTCAAACCACAGTCAAAGAATGTAAAACTGGAGGTCTTCTTTTCAACAAATTCATTAAGAAACAAGTATTGTACACTTCCCATTGACCGGGCACTACTTTAGTGGCTATGGATACAACAGTGTACAAAATAGACAAGACATATTGGCCCTATGGGAGTTTGCATTTCAGTATCAGGGGCCATCAATAAATAAACACATGCATTGATTAAATTCATAGTTTGCCATTTGGTGATAAGTACTATGAAGAAGAAATAAAAGATAAAAGAATAGGCTTCTGGGGAGATGGAATATAATTTTTATTACAGTGGCCTCACTTAACAGTTGAAATTGAACAAAGATATTAAAGAGAAATGGGAGAAGCCGTGTTGATATTTTGGGGTAAAAGGTTCCCATGAGAAGAAATGTCAAGTGCGAAGACATTAAAAAAAAAAAAGAACATTGCTGGCATTTTGTAGAAATAGCCTGTGGGAACTGAGTAAGGGAGGTGGGTAGAAGCAGATGTGGTCTGAATGGTAGAGGCCCACACCTATAGTATCTTACAGGCCTCTCTGAAGACTGGCCATTTATCTGAGTGAAATGGAGGAACCAGTGGAGGATTTTGTGTAGAGGCCTGATGTTATCTGGAATATGTGCTAAATGGATGACTCCAGCCTCTAGGTTGAAAGTAGTTGGGAGAGGGGACACTAGGGTAGAAGCAGGGAGACCAGTTAGGAGGATATTCCAAAAACCCCGGTGAAAATTAGTGGTGGACTGAACCGGGGAGATAATTGTGGAGATAGAGAAAAGGAGCTAGCACAATGGAGATGGTGATAAGTTATTAGAATCTGGCTGTATTTTGAAGATCAAGCCAACAGGATATCCAGACTGATTAGATGTGGAATATGAGAGGAAGAGACTAATCAAGAATGACTATGAGGTTTTGGGGCTGAGAAAATATAAGGATGGGGTTACCATTTACTGAGATTGAGAGGACTGTGGGAGAAACAGTTTTGCAGGAAGATTACTAATTTGGTTTGGGCCATAATAAATCTGAGATGTGTGTTTCACCTTTAAATAGGATTGTCAAATAGGGCATTAGATATACAAGTCTAGAGTTCAGGATATAGGTACAAGAAGGGATAAAAAAATGAAAGTTGTCAGTGGATCTATGATATTTAATGTCATGAAATTGTATGATCTTACCAAAAGAATGATTGTAAATAGAGAAGAGATCTGAGGACTATGACTTGTTGCACTCCAACATATAAAGATTAGGGACCTGAGGAGGATACAGCAAAGGAGCCTGATAAGGGCTGGTCAGCAAGTCAGAAAACTGAAAGATTAGTCTCCTCCACACCAGGTGAAGAAAAGAGAGTGGATGTGTGAGCAAATGTTTCAAATGCTGCTATTGGTGACGTAAAGCAAGGACAGATCATTGACAACTGAATGACCAAAGTGGTGAACATTGGTGACCGTCCCAAGAGTACTTCACTTTTGGTGCAGTTTTGAAAGATAGAAACTGGAATAACTTGATTGAATTGGGTTTAAGCTTGAAAAAGAAGAAAGGTATTGGAAGCAATAAGTGTAAACAGCTCTTTCTGGGAGCTTTGTTGGAAAGGGGAGCAGACAAATTAGTTAGATATTAGCAAGGTATGTTTGGTCCAGTGAGAGATTTTTTTTTGGTTGTTCTGTTTTTAAGGTAGGAGAAAGTTTGGCATGTTATTATATGCTGATGAGAATGATTCCATATTGAGGAAACAATTGATGACGTAAGATTTGAGAGGATACAAGTTTGTCCCTAAATAGGTAAGAAGAGATGGATCGTGGGGTAACATTGTAGGGGTTTTCTTCAGAGAAAACCATGGTGGGAGATGAGGGAACCCAGAATGTATAGGTAGGTGGAGGATAAGGCAAGAACCCTTAGAAGCTCTTTTCTACTTGTTTGTGTTTTGTGAGTGAAATAGAAAACAGAGTCATCAACTGAGACAGAGGATGGGAGGATGTTTTCAAGATCTGGGTGGAGAGGAAAAAATATGGAATAGTAGACCCAAAAGTGAATTTGCTTTCCTTAACTCTGATTTCTTTTCTTAAAACATCATTAAAAAACAAAACAAAACAAAACAAAAAAACCACCAATGTACTAAATACAATCCACACAATGTTTACATATTCAAATTGTTGGTGGTTAATTATTAACAGACAACAAGCCATCCGTGTAGTTCATTGTAGAGTTTAAGCTATCAGTAGTCATTTAGTTTCATTATCTCACTTGTTTGGTTTTAATTAACTTTCTATGCTTTTGTTTAACTTTCTGTACTACTGGTAGCAAAAGGTTGTAGCTTGTTAAGGGAGATTTTTCATTTACTATTTTCAAGTGAATAACAAGATACATCAACAAGAAGTAAAAGTATAAGTGAATAATGTCAATTATTTAGAAGTAGTTGTTCCATACAAAGCTGTCTGACACTTGTATTTTATCAGTTATTGTACTCTCGATTGAGTCCATACAACATTTTTTGCTTCTACTGCTTCCTGCACATCAATAAAGAATCCCATTCAAAACAGATCTCATTATACTTCAGTGAATGGAAGCCTGTGCTACTTAGAATCACACACAGTGTTATGAGTTTAGATAGGCTTCTAAAAGGCCTCTGGTTATAATAATCCATAAAGTGATAAATAGAAAACAAATATCAACAACAAACAAACAAAAACATTCCTGTGGATACTTAAAAAATCTTTAAAAAATCAACTTGTGTGATTAAACTAGGGCAAGTAGGGCAGAAAGGTAAGTTTTTACTAGATGCAACTATTTTCAAAAACATCTCCTTGGGCTAGGGAGAGTGAAACATGCATTTTATAAAAAGGCATGGTGTTATGTATGCCACAAATCAACATTCATTTTTACATATTCCTTTATTTAAAAAACAGGTATGCAATAGCTGCAACTCATATTATGAGTTAATAAGACATAGTGTTTACTCTCTCATACTTTTTGCAAAACTAGCGCCAATGTGTCTATAAAAGGACATCAATAATTATTTGTAGCATTTAAAATGGGATGCGCCCTTTTCTTCCATTTCTCCTACTCTCTTAACAAATAGGGTGTGAGTTTGTGGAAACTGAGCTCCATTTCCTGGAAACATGGTTGGAGGGGAAAGGTTGTAGACCATGTCGTCCATGTCAGGGACTTAACCTTTTCTCTGTGGTACAGAGCATGGTCTGTATTTTAGCTGAGGGAATTGGGAGGCTGATCTGGATACTCACAAAAATGAAATACCTTAGTTTCCTAAGGAAAGAAAGAAGCAGAAGAATAGAAGGGTACGTTTGAGAGGTTTTAAAAAAGACATTTTAAAACGTTGAAACATCTGCAGAGTTGGTGGAAAATCATTTATTACTTTGTCTTAGAGAAAAAAATGAGGAAATACATGCAAAATAGTGAAACCTACCATCTTTATAGGGCTTCCTATATGCTAGGACTGTTTTAAGAGTTTTACATTTATTAACACATATAATATTCGTGACTATTCCACAGCGAGTACTGTTTTATCCACATTGTACTGATTGTGAAACTGAGGCGCAGAAGATAAAAATAACCTCCCTAAAGTTCACAAAACTAGTAAGTGGTGGAGCTGTTAATTGAGCACAAACAGTATGGTTCTATTAACCACCAAGTCAGGTTGTCTTTTCTTTTATGCACATAGAAGAGTAATCAAACTGGTTATTGAGACAGCGTTTTGAATTCCTGTTGTTAATTCCTTAGAGCCTAAAAATAATTTGCTTCTGATGAATTTTCTTTTTTTTAAAAAAGGACATCACTATCTTTCTTCTAGACAGTCTATTTCTTACATTATTTTAGCTAAATGTGAAAATTCTCTCACTATTATTCACAAATGACAATGTGCAGCTTTGTTAAAGAGAATATGAGAAAGTTCACAAAAAATAAGAGCCCAAATTCCTCTGTTGATAGTTCTGTCAAAGTTCTGAATGTGATTGTGTCTCTCATATGAAGAATTTAACTTTACAAAGTAAAGAAAAACAACACAGATATACTTTCTCTGAAATATAAATTATAATAATGATAATTCTTCAGTCGGCCTGTCACTGACTACAATTGCTTTGCAACTGACTTTTGGAGAAATCCTAGGAAAATAAAATAGTGCCCTGCCCCCACATCTTACCACAAATCATTGCTGAATAGATTCTTCATAATGGGAATATAGTTTCAAATTCAGCATACACTGTAGACACTCCATGTTCTTATTAAGCATACTGTTTACATATTCTATCTCAACAAAAGTGCTTTAATGAAAATTCAGACCTTTCCAGTGACAACTGGATTTTAAAAAAATCTTATAGGTTTTCTCCTTCCTTTTGGATTTGATAGTAGGAGAATGAGAAAAATATAAAGTCTTTACTCTTTTTTCTCAGAATCAAGCATTTTAGGACATTAGAATTGTTCCGCATGATCTTGCAATAATGGATACAGGTCATTTTAAATTTTGTCAAAACCTCAAAGTATATGGTGCAAAATGCAGACTGTAATGTAAACCATTAACCATAGTTAGTAACAATGCTTCAATATTTGTACATCAATTGTAACAAATGTACCATTCATATATAAAATGTTATTAATATCGGAGAGTGGAAGAGGGGAAAGGCATTGGGTATATGGGAATCCCCTATATTTTCTATGTGACTTTTCTGTAACCTAAAGCTTTTTTGAAGATAAAATGAAACAAATAAGACACTGGGGGAACATACAGAAGAAATTGTCACTGTACATATGAGATAATAAATCTTAGAGTGATGAAAGACACAATGTATAAAAAATTTTTATTTTATTTCAATTTTTTAATTTTTAATTTTTGTATTTTGTTATTTTAAAAATTATTATTTTATTTTATGATTAATTTTATTTGGTTATTTATTTTGGCTTCATTTTTGGAGACGTTTTGTATCACAGAAGGGTCACAACTTGTGGCAGAGGATCACTGGTGTGGGGTGTCAGTGATGGGGGGATATGTGGGGAGGGGTGCACCTGGGGCATGCCTCTAAGGCATATGAATATGTTCAAGTGTTCATGGGGCATTGTCTTGGTGGGTGGAGACCCACATAATAAGAATATTGAATTCCCATCCTGGGAAGGCCTGCTACATTCTCTAATAGAGCAACAAAAGTTCCCCGCATACATGGGCAGTGCCTAGTGAAGGGAGACAGACCATTACGCCAAGCTCTTGATGTTGATGATTGTACTTTTAAACCTTTTCTTGTGAAATTGAAACTTAGCCTAGTATTTTATATTGCCTAAGAGTTACTTCCTGAAAGTCTTCTTGTTGCTCAAACGTGGCCTCTCTCTAAGCCAAACTCAGCATATAAATGTACTATATTTCCCCCCACCCCCCAGCCCCGGTGTGGGGCATAACTCCTGGGGATGAGCCTCCCTGGCACCCAGGGATTATTACCAAGCACCAACTAGTGATGCATCTGGAAAAAGACATTGCCAAAAAAGGGGAAATATTAAATACAAATGAGTTTTTATTGCCAAGAGATTTCAAAGTGAGTCAGTTGGTCATTCCAGAGGTTACGCTTATGCATGTCTCAGCAGGATCTCATTGACTCCCACAGTAAACAGTGCCTCAAATAGCTGGGCTCATGAAGACTCTAAAGACAATTGGACACTATAAGCGGGGCAGAGAAGCTCAGAAATTCGGCATCCTGTCAGTGGGTCTTACTTTGGAATTTATGCTCCCCAGTGTAACAGAGTTAGACTCATTTATAGTTTCCCTATGCATGGCTCTTCTGCCTCTTTTATTTGAACCTATAATTAGCACTATACTTGTTAAATGTATGTCCCAGAGACTTAAATCTGTTCATGTGCTGGTTGAGCCCTGAATCTCAGCAGAGTTGCAACACCTACTCTCCAGTTCGTTGGACTCACCCAGGACATCTAGCAAGGAGATGATAATGAACAACACTGATCCCAAGAAACAGAGAGTGTCTGAAACTGCAAGCAAGACAGTTCCCATCCATCTGCTCCATGGAATCTAAGCTCCCTCTCAATTAGAAACAGAGTGAGCATCACCATCCTAAAATCCTCAAGATTGGGGAATGAACAATAGATTAAAGTAGACTTATAATTGTTCTATTATATACTTATTATTCTAGCAATATAACTTGTATCACTGATATAAAGGCAGTGGTCACCAGAGGGTCTGAGAGGAGGGAGAGGGAAGAATAGGTGTAACATGGGGGCATTTTCGGGACATTGGAATTGTCCTGCATGACATTGCAATGATGGATTCAGGCCATTATACATTTTCAAAACCTATAAAATTGCGTGGGGAACAATTTTACTATCCATGGATAGTGTTCATCAATTGTAACAAATGTACCACACTAATAAAAGATATTGTTAATGTGGGAAAGTGTGGGAGGGGAGGGGATGGGGCATATGGGAATCCCCTATATTTTTGATGTAACATTTATATATTCTTAAGCTTCTTTAATAATAAAAAATACTTTAAAAATTTAAAAAAAAGATATCATTGATAAACATTAAAGAAGAGTTGATATAGTCGAAACGGAAAAGTCTTAGAATCAGATTTTGTGAAGGTTAAAGTAAAGGAGCTGTGAAATTTTTAGTATAATACTTGTCACACAACAGGCAATAGGTAAAGATTAATTTGTTTTAAAATATTAATTGAAATCATGACATACTATATGGCCATAAAGTAGCCATGTAAATTTCTAATTCTAATTCTTTATTGTTTCCCTCATATAATAAAAGAAACTCAATTTGATGCTGTTAGATTTAAAAATAATTATATCATGTGTTGCAATTGCACTGATTTTTATCTTTTCATGATTTTCTACTTTTTTCCACATTTTAAACAATAAAGATGTATTGTTTATTTCTTTTAAAATAAGTTTTAAAATTTTTTTGCCTGGACCTACGTAGGACTTTTGTGTTAATTCTTAGAGTAGAGTACATCTGAAGTGGTATCTCAGTATACCAGATATGGCAAGTAGTGTGTGTGTGTTTTCTGATACATCAATACTGGAATTTGTGTGTCCTTTCTTTCTATAGAATTACATATTTCTTTAGATCAGAAAAATTTGTTTTAATTACATGTTCAATTATGGCTTTCTCTCCCTATGTTCCTTCTTTTTCTGGAATTTCTGCTTCTTGAATATTAGATCATCTTGATCTTTCTGCCAAATCACCACTTTTCTTTTACTTCATGTTTTCCCTTCTTACTTATAGAACTTTCAGGCCACTGATTCAGGTCTCAGCAGTGACCATCCTCACCTTCAGTTTACCTCCTGATTCCTTTGGTTAAGAAATATTCTTGTTTACTGTTTTTAGATATCTAGAAGTTTTTTTCAGTGGTACATTTGGAAATCTTTAAGTGCTCTATTTTTTCTTTTCAAAGTGTTTCCGAACTCCTGTAGAAGTTCTAGTTTATCAGACATATGTTCTGTTTGTTTGACTAATCTTCCTTTTTCTATTAGCTGCTGGATGTGTGTGTGTGTGTGTGTGTTGGGGGTGTGTGTCTGTCTGTATGTGTGTCTGTCTGTGTGTGTATCTCTGTGGGTGTCCCCATATGTCTGTGTATGTGTAGTGTGTGTGTCTGTTTTAGTCAGCTGTGGTTAGGTTGTTAAGATGACAGGAGACATGGGCAGCCTCACTAAAGAAGAAATGCAAATGCTCCCAAATGAAAGACCTCGATACTCAGAACGTGCCAGGGAAATGCAAAATAAATGAGTTGTCACTTTATCCAGACAGGCTGGCAGAAATTAAGAACCATGGCATTGGAAAAATGGGAATGCTTTTAAAGTGCTGATGGGAATGATAATTGTTATGGCTTATTTTTGTATAGCAATATGGATATGTCTTAAAATTTTAAAACTTGTGTACTTGAAAAATTGCATGCTTGAATAGCTGTATGTATGCTTGTATAGGAGCTTATAAGCATGGAAAGAATACATACATGGGTTGTTGCCATGGATAAAGGATGTGGGTATGGATGCAACTTGACAAGTAGTGGTAGATGGAGATAAGGAGGCAGAGTTAAGGCAAAAGGAAAAGAAGAAAGCATGCCCTTTTATTTTATTTTGGAGTCTTCTTTCTTATTTGCTACTTTTTATTGCAAAAAGTCTAATACACTCATTAAAAATATATACTTATATGTGTATGTATATTTATATACACACCTTTCAAATAAAAAGTGAAGGATGCCCTACCCCTCCATTCTCATAGCCCATGGCTTACATTATTTAAAAACCAGTATGCTTCAATCCTTCCATAGGATATTTGTGAATTACATACATATATATCTGTTACATATTTTATACATAAATCTAAGTGAATATCTGTCTGTCTGTCTCTCTCCATCTCTCTCTGATCCATCTATCGTCTCTCTCTCTCTCTCTTTCTCTCTCTCTCTCTCTCATCTTTAGAAATGCATTTAGAACATACCCATACATCCTACCCACCCTCCCCAAACTCCCCACAAATATCTGGTTCCTGTTTTCTCCCAGATATGATCTTGCACTTGATGATGTAACACAACTCTCATTCTGTGTATGTTTATTCCAGTGTTTAATAATGATGATGTTGATGATGATAACTTTACATTTATTGGTGACATTGTATTTGCCAGGCACTGCCATTCTTCTATTATCGATGGGCATGTTTATTGCAAAAAATACTGTAATGATCACGTCTGTACAGATATTCTTACAGATGCATTTCTAGGAGTAGAACTCTGGATGAAAGATAAAAACAATTACATTTGTGGCATTTTTAAGGTTAGTCCTGTCAAATTACCTTTCATAGAGCTTGAAAATATCCTTTCTGGTATGCTCTTGCCAACAATGATTAATAAATTTTAAATATTTTATCTAAAAACTTTAAAATGTTTGCTAATATAATTTTAAGGTGTCATATAATCATTTTAATGTGCCCTTCCTTGATTACTAGTGAGATGAGAATCTTTCCTTGTGTTCATTAGTGATTTGTATTTTTTCTGGGTACTTCTTGTTCATATCCTTTACCAGTTTCTCCTTTTTTTATTGTGGTTATTTTTTTTCTTAGTGATTTGCAAAAGCTCTTTCTGTAACTTTATTTAGAAATAAAATCACTATAGAAATGCTTGTAATTTTTATATAATCAGATAAACTGGAATTTGCTTTATAGTATATATGATGCTGCCTTGTAATTAGAAGCCTAATAGAGCTCATCCTGTTGTGCCTTGTGATATGGATGCTCTCTCAGTGGCCTTTTAGCTTTCACTTTCTTTGATTGTAAAAATACTCTCATTTTTCACTCACCCATTCTTTAGCACATTTTACTCGTTATTCTTTGGCTTTTTTTTCATTTTTTTCTCTATCATTTTTTCCAGACTCTTCAAAAGCATTCACATAATTTCTTAAATAATATTTTTTTACACACTGTAATCCTTTGAAACCAGCATTTAATTTCATGTGATATTCTTTGCAAATAATCTGATTTTCACATTCTACATAATATTTCATTCCATGTTCTTAGTCAGACAATCCAGTTGCTTTCCCTTGTGTACTGTTGGATTTGCTCAGTTATTGCATTATCGGGTCTTTTTGACCAGAATACATCACTCATAAAAACAGCAGGCTCAGAGTCATCTTAGAGCTTTCTTAAGTCGCTACCTTGTTAAAGCAGCATGCTCAACTGACAGTTTATCCAAGGTTTTGGTGAGGATTTCAAGAGATAGTGAGCCCCATGAAAACTAGGATATAAAACTGCCTTCAGTGAATCAAATTATATAAATACGTGTAATGTATGTAGATATATTAGATATAAAAAATATTTCCTTGAAACAAAGGTGAATCAGACTATAAACATTTTCTTTTAGATTTTCAGCCTGTCTGACAAAGATAGTACCTAGATTGTCAAGAATAGACTCGTGTGTACGTAGCCCTTTTAATTGCTTCTCAGAGAGCAATGAATAATCCAGGAGGGTAGTGAAATCACTCCAAAGACAAGCAACTAAGAATGTTCATATTCATGGCAGAACTCATGGCAATGTGCTAATTGATTAAGAGCTCTTTGTTGCCATGGAACCTACTGAATGTTCTCAAGAAACAGAAGGAATCTCCTAGAATTGATTCAGAATCAAAATATTCCATTTCCATATACTTTAGCATAATTCATCTAAGTACTTTAAATGGAATCATTTCAGCCAGTTGCATTTGCAAATTTGGCACTAAACATAGAGTAGGGAAGAAGGTTAATATGAAAGTGTGAAATGGGAAAATCTTTGAATAGTTTATGGCAGATTATGAAATCTAGAAAAAGAATTATCTAGTTGAGTGTTTTCTTGGCAACAAAATTCCCACAGCCTTCATGTTACCATTTGGCAAAAATTTCCATTAGCAGTATTAGTATTTCAATGGCAATATTGCATATAAATTAGTTCCATATTGTAATGTTGAATAAAAGTGGTTTCAAATAACTACATCATGATTCAATTTTATGTCAGTGTGAAATCTGTTCAAGACCAATGACTGTCAAGAAAAAAACGTGTTATTAAATTTCATCAATCACCATGGCTTAATCACTATGATTTCCTGTTCTAACATTTTTGCATACATAAAAATGGAGTGTACGGCATTCTAAATCAAGGGTTGTGAATATTGACAAGTATGTCAAAATGGTCAAACTTAAGAGTAAAGCCTGACATATCAGGCAACATTTCTACATATATGATCACCCTGCAATAACCAAACTCTTGAAGCACAGTCTGAGTCAATGAAAAATTAAATTATCATAATTGATTAATGAATTTTAATTATTTTAATGTATTCTAATTTTTGGATAATTGTACAGCATCTCTGTTTAACAAGAATATTTGATTAATTAGCATCCATTTCATGAACCATATTGGAGAATTGGAGAAAAATTACATTAAAATTTCAGCTGCTACTGAAATGTGGTATATTCAACACTTAACAAAGCTGTCACTACTATCAGTACTCATATGTTTTTTGGTAAGAATAATATAGTATTACTCTAAAAATATTTTATTTTTAAGTTAGGATTAAATCAAGGATCTTTAAACTTCTGTTTTCTTGTGATAACTGAATTGTTATGAAAGCTTTTATATAGTTCTAGATTACTTAATATTGAGTGCAGTTTAAATATATGTAGCTTGGAGAATAGGGTGGATTTGGCGAAGAGGGTGAATCAAAATAGCGCATATATACAATTGACTGCCACAAGACCAGTGTTTTTATATTCCCTTCCTTTGGAGATCTTCTATAAATGAATTGATAAATTGAATACATTAGCCCTTATTTTTCCATGTTATCAAATATGGTTTTATATATTTGCACTACAGCAAAATGTTAGCAAGAAACTGGTCAATTCATTTTTCCTTTTATCAATGCTTACAAATTTTTCATAAAGTTTTTTTTCCTGACCTTTAAGAGAAGTTTCTTTATACACCCTTAAAGACTCTCAAAGCCTCCCCTTCTACCTCTGCCTTATTTTTAATAACCTCTTTTGCTGCCTGTTTTGAAACCTACCAATGGCCAGTGCGGGGGTGGAGGGCTTGTGGGTTGGCGAAATATGTGTTATATAAGCCAGAAAACGTGTATGGTTTTAAAGTACTTCTCTTTTTCTGGGCGTTGTCTCTTGCCCCTCAATTGCAACTTCCCTCTCCCAGAATGCTGTTTACTCTATCTGTACTTCTGCTCCTACAGGCGTGAACACAGAAGACCCTGGTCTCTCTGAGAGTAGTCAAGTCCAGGCTCTAGTTTCTAACAAAAGGCCGAACAGAAGCAAGGACGGCTACAACTCAATACTAGAAATAACTGCTCTCAGGGTCCTCAAGATAAGACTTAACTGGGTCCTTTGCTGAGCCTGCATTGTTTGGTCTTCTGCTATGTTTCAGAGTACCAATTTGTCTCCCTTCAAACTCCAACCTGAGTCTATGTCCACTGGTCCTCCTTCCTCAACCTCCACACCTGCCCCACTGCCTCTCCTATACCTAAGCCAAGCACTGGGAAATAAGATTCCACCTCATTTCTTTCTTGCCCAGTAACAGCCCAGCTTTCATGTTAAAAAACAACAACAAAAAATAACAAAATAATGTGAAGTTGTGAGTTCACTGAGGAAGGAAGAAAGCTTTCAAAAATATATTATTATGCAAAATGGTTGTCTTCTAGATATTGTAATACATTTACATAACCAAAAGCCTTATTTGGTTTCCCCCATATCAAGGGAATATTTTGCCTTCACATAGCTCAAAATGTAACCTGTAGAAAATAAGAAATGCTGACTGTTTTAAAAAGAAATGTATCCTATCCTCACTCCCTGTAAAAACTGTAGTCCATTCCCTACTAGAAAATCCTGATTCACATCTTGGGAGACCATAAATTGAAGAGGACCTGTTGCAAATATTTCAATTATTAAGTATATATGATTTATTGATCACAAACTTTGTTTGTGCCTCCACTGTAAATTCCCTTTATATAATATAAAGTGCCCTGAAGATGAAATGCAGTTATCTGAATAATTGGAAATTCATTATATATTTCCTGAAATTCTGTATTAATTAAATTCAGTAATCATCAGCTGACTATTCTTGCCACATCACCATGACAGATACTGTGGAAAATACAGACATTTAAACGAAAGGTTTCCAGTTTTTCAGGAAGCTATGATTTAATTGAGTAAAATTCATCCATCAAACAGTTTGAGGTTGTTTATAGGGTAATATATAAACAAATGCAAGATAATGTACTGTAAGTATTACATGAAATCAAAATGGGAGTATAGAATTAGTTAGTGTATGAAGAAATTTAGGAATTGGCTGGACCTAGAAAAGGTAATCATTTTTCATTTGTGGGAGAATATATCTAAAAAATGTTGGCATTTATTAGTAAGCCTTAGAAATATATAGGCTGAATAAATATAAGTGTTTGTAACAAGAAGGTGGATCTTGCATGTTCAACTGAGTTGCTTGGTTTCAGCATCACTGAAAGTTATTAACCCAGGGAGTACAGACACATACATTATATGTTTGATTGATTAGTTGATTAATGAAAATAGTATTAATGAAAATAATATAAATCTCATATAGATTTGCTAAATATTTTAGCATAGGAGAAATTGGAAGCAAACTAACTTCAAAGATTCAAGCAAGCCATGGGCCATAAGAGAAAGGTATTAGCCCTGAAAATTAAGAGCTGATGATGGAAAGAAAAGAAAATGTGTTTAGTTTTAACAGAGGTGACATTTAAGTAGGACATGTAAAGTATAGGTATAGTAATTGAATTGTGTATTCCAATTTAAGCATACTCTTAATTTTAAACCACATTCCTGAGGTTGTGAATCCATTGTAAATAGGATCTCTTGAAGATGTTATATTAAATTAAGGTGTGGCCCAACTAAATGTGGTTGGGTTTTAATAGAGATTACTGGAGGCCTTATAAAGAGAAAGAAACCAAAAGGCAGAGTAAGATAAAGCCACCAGGAGAAGCCAAAAGTCAACAGAACTCAGAAGAGAAAGGAGAGGATATCACCATGTGACTTAAGGCAGGGACACAAGCCAAGGAACCCAAGGGTCACAGGCAGTGTTACATTGTGGTCTGGGTCACTCATGTAGTTAGGAAGCAAGAGGGTGACCAGAAACCAGAGATTAAAACTAAGGATAAAAAATTTACAAACTGCTTTCAAGTACAATGCATATTTTAGTATCATATTAATCATGAGATAGGTAGGACAGACAGTGTTGTCCCCATGTTGGATTAGGAAAATTAGACTTTTACTAGTCTCATAACATTTTCTTTTCCTGCCAGCCCTCTGGTGAGAGGAGGGGAATCTTAGATACCAAGAAGTCAGAGGGGCAAGGAGTTTGGAGAAGGCTGATCATCAAGTATACCTGAGAACTAAAGAGGTGAAAGAGAGGCATCCTCTCACCTGTTCATTCTCCTTGCATGCTGTGCTTATAGTTACTATACCAATAGTAGCTATGTATTTTGATTGTTTCATCTATGCTGTGGAACTGTGGGAGCATGCGCTCTATCTTATTGGTATTCCATTTTAACCAGCATTTAACATGGCATCTGATTGGTTCTCAGTAAGTTTTTATTCAATGCTTACTATCTGCAAAGTAGATTCCAGGAGAATTGGGGAATAGGAAGTGTATAAAATATAAAATATGGTTCCTGAACTCAAATAACTCATAAACTAAATCTGAATGACAATTTCTTCATTCAGTGAGAGTACTTGTGTGTGGAAGTTATGTGTTAAAGATAAAGATGTAGAGGGAAATTTCAAAAACCACCATTTGAAAAGTTGAAGATATGAACATGGATTCTCTCACTGAGAATGCAAAGAAAGAAGAGGAGTCTACTGAGTCTAAGCCTTGAGAAATACTCTTCAATGGTGGAGGGCGTGGAGAAAGAAGGAAGATAAGGAGTCACATTATGAACAAGAAAAGTCAGCCAAACAGACAAAGAATTTAAGCTGTTGGAAGAAAATTAGACAAATAGAATGTAACAGTCAAATGGAAAGAGAATACTGAGAACATGGGATGTGTGTATGCCTGTCTCTATGAGTGTGTGTTCATATGCGTGTGTGCTTGCATGTACTTGTGGTTGAACAGATCTATAAACATAGTTACATTTGGCACAAAGGTGTGGGAGCAGAAGCCAGTTGAAAGCACCAACGATAGTAATACTGAAGGTCTTGAAATGGCTGCATGAATGAGTAGAACCCAATAAATTTGAGGGGTACAGGAATATTTTTTTCTCCTGGCTATTTGTTGATAAGATTATATTTGAAGATAAAAAGGAAGGAGCCAGACAAGTAAGACAGCAAATATGCTGCCATTGTTGAGGATGATAAAGGATATGTCTAAAGGAGGAGGTTTGGGGTTAATATCTGGGCTGGAGTTCTGTCCTTATTCACTTGGCAAGGATGCCTCTATTTTTCAGCATTGGAGAGAAGGATAAGATTGGTAAGGATGATGATTAAAGTAGAGGGTAGATCTAGGAGTGCACATAGGATGGTCTGTCAGGACTTTTCTTGGCTAATTAGGAGGTAAAGCCACCTACCAAGAATGAGGTTGCTATAGCTCTGAAAGAAAGGTCATTCAAGACCAGCCACCCTGTGGGAGGGGATCAATAAAAAATGAATAAAGATGATGGGAGTTTGAAGGGAGCCAAAGATCAACACAGGGAAAATGGAATACTCAGTATTTGAAGGAACAGGAGAAGAAACTAAACAAGGGTGGGGGGAAAGATTAGAAATATTTATGGTAGAAGAGAGGAGAGCAGATGCTGAATACCTTGGTTGTTAGGAAGGGGAGAGGTTTCAGACCAGGGGAGATATTTTCTCAAGAATTTACTGAGGACTTTTGCTTTGAAACATTGCTTCTAAGACTTTATATTTTTTGATAAACGGTGTTTTGTTGTTTTGTGTTCATCTTCTGATGTAGACATGGTCCATTTGTCTAGCTTTACTCTAAAACACACTTTAAAAAAAAAGTACTTCTTTAAGGAGGATAATTCTCAGAATAAAAACACTTCTGCCTTTTTCAAGGCTCAGCTAGAAGGAGCTTTTAGAAAATGTTGATATATGTGTTCTCTACGTCTAGAGTTTCGATTAATGGGCATGTTGGCATGTTTCCGCTTCCTTCACCTGCTGGCTAACTCAGCTCTGGGAAATCTCTTCAGGTCAAATTAAGGGTAGAGGACAGAGAACTAATGCCCCAGGAGATGGCTGTATATTAACTTCCATTTAAATGCCACCAATGAAAAAATTGCCTTGGTTTAATTTAAAGCATTTGGTTAGGGAGAGAGTTACTTTATAATTGAATAACACTGCTTCCTTCCTATCTACCCCATGGGTATGAGAGTTAAGAACTAAAACAATTTAATAAGATAATATTTCAAGTGCATACAGTACTTCCTTTTTCTACACAGAACACTTTAAATCCAAGTGGCATCATGTGCATAGAGGCGATATAGAAAGTTAGGCTTGTGGAAGAAAGCAGTTGCCTAAATACAAACACAGAGTAGCAAACAAAAGCACAGTATCATTGTTTTCGAAATCCTTTCGCGATCAATGGCCATGGATTATTTTCCTCCAGTGCAGGCACTCACTTTACTCAGGCCATATTCAGTATCAAACACCCACTCAGGCTATACATGGGCTTCCAGTGCTGCACAGAGACCAAATGGGAGCTCAGGTTGATTTGTTTATCATATGGCCTCTAATGATTGAGGAAGTCGCTGCAAGTACAGAGACTGTTTAATTCTAAATCCTTTACGAAAAATTTAATAGTTGCTTCCACACACAACACTTTTTACATTCATGATGTGATTAAAATTGTTTGGGTATAGTGATTCTCATGGTGTGATAATGGACATTTAATCGCATAATATGTGCCTTCCATTTGAGAAATATGATATAGCATTCAGCCATGTTCATGGTGCTGTTAACTAGCTGCATTTCTCATGTCTTTGGTACTCCTCATTTCCCCCCAAAAGACTGTTATATCATCAGTGTTTCTCACACCTTCACACTCTATTCCCCACACTCCCAGATTTCTTTTTCTCTGAGAAGTTGCAAACAGTTGGAAATTACTTCAAGTTCCTTCCAATTCAGTTACATATTTCTGTACATTCTTCCCTCCCTTTCTATTTTCTTTCGGAACTACCTGACCCCATTTTGAGCATATCCATTTTAGACCAGAACCCTGTCCTGAATTTAAGGTCCTGATTCTATCACCTGTCCAGATGAGTATCCGTTGCTGTGTTTTGCTCACCACCTAACACCTCCCTCAACTTTATATGGACTTCCTATCTGTTTGTACTTTGAAAACGAGTTGATTTCATTTTTGGACTCTGTGCCATTTTTGCTAAGCTCTGAAGTCAGTACCTGAATCTTGGCAGTTCCCTTCTCTCCACCCCATTAATCAGACTAATTCTTGGTGGAAGAGTCATTCTCTACTACATCACTGATTTGAAAAGAAAACACCTTTAGCCTTTGAATCTGTAGCCTTGGCTGACTATCCAACAGTGCTTTTAATCACACACAGTTTCATTTCCCCACAACTGTGCTCTTAATTTCTTCCTCATTCTCCTGAAATTTCCTTCTCATCCCTATACAGGCTCTTTCACAAGACCTGAAGATGCTTGAATCTTCCTATCCTAATAAGCAAAATAGTAAGAAATAAATATATATAAAATAATAAACTTCCTTTAATTTAGCCTTCCTCTCACAGATCACCATCTTATATCTCCTGTCTTCCTAGAAAACTACCGAAGGCTCATGACTTTCACTAATTCTGCCTCACCACCAATTTTTCAGTCCCTTGCAGTCTGGCATTCATGGTTATCGCTTATGAAAACTTGTCTAGCATCACCAAGGACCTCTAAAATTGCCAAGTTCAATATTCATAGTATTTATACTACTTATTACTTAATTCTTCTTTAGCTTTGATCAGAAATGCCACATTATATTTGCTTCTTTTATTGAGCAGGGTTCCCTTCCTATCACTAATGGGAAGCACAATGGTGAAAGTCTAAATACTTGGACTTTGGAGCTTTACTGACCTATTTTCCCATTCTGGCTTCTGATAGTATGAAAGTTTAGAGGAGGTATTTGATGCTTTTAATGCTGTGTTATTCATATGAGGAGGATAAATTGTCCTTACTATGTATTAAAATTAGAGGTAATGAATATTAACATTTAATAAATTCTTGTTACATGTGATGAGCTCAATAATCACTGCTAAGCTAGTTCTGATATCACCAATCCCATCATCATCATCATCATTATCACTTTAATTATTGGATCATCAAAATTCTCTGTATTCCTTTTTTTTTTTTTTTTTTCAGAATTGTTCATGTCAACCTGTTATGATTTTACCCACATGGGCAAAATCAGAAATGATCAACACAGCTTTTCTTTCAGCAGGATAATGTCAATACTTCCACAAAATGAAGCACTATAATTGCAACCTGCTATTCTCCATTCCTTTTATTCTCTTCCTTCTCACTGAATCTCATCTGTTTCTGTTAAGACTCATATAACAGGGAATTCCATACATGTGCATGATTGTTTTGTAAGCTCACAACTTCTGTAATAAAAATATTTTAAAAAATAGAAAAATAGATTAATACAACTATAACAAACACAGCACTGAAAAATAGAATTTTGTTGTGTGACTTTCTAAAAAACTTCCAGTAGTAACCCATTTCCTCTTAGTATGTTGTTTATGTCATCTATGATTTTAAGTCTTATCTTCTAATATATTCCTCCATGTCTCCCATGTTGAAGCCACACTTTCAATTTCCACACCTTAGTTCTTGTCCTGTCAGCCTAAAATGTTATTTCTCTATGCATTTCCTACTCATGTAGTCCAGCTAAATTAGTATCTATTTTAAGTTATTTACAGCCCCAGTTGGAAATAAATGATTAAATATTGCTTCTATTTTGTCTGTTCAGCACTTTTTGGTTTTATGGTATTTGGTTATTCTGATTTGTAGTATAACGCATTGCTTATGTCTGTCTCACCACCTTTCCTCTGAGCCTGAAAGCTGCTTGAAGGTAACCACGGTATTTCATTATGTTAGAATTACTCACAACCACCTTGGTACCTCAGATGGGTGATATCTGAGACTGATAGTTTTTACACATACAGTCAATACAAACATACACAGTTTCAAGGACATTTAAATATAGCAGGTACCCAGAATATGAAATGCTGGGACATGAAATTTTTTGGACTTGAAAAACTTTAAAATATCATACTCTCGGAAGAGGCTACCCATGATAAAGTGTTAACAGGCAACCTGCTCGACAGTTTTCTCACCTGCTAAGAAAATAATAAATACTGAATTAAAGATGATCTGGGTTATTTAAAAATGTGTTTTTTATGGCTTATGGCCTGTTTATTATGTATAGTGCATAATTATTTGCAGCCAATAAACAAGCATTTATTTTTCAATATATTTGAGGCATAAAGAAAAGAAAATATAATTGATCTGTTCTAAAATATGTTGTTTATTTACTAATCAAATATTCTGGTGTACATTTTTTCTTTTGCTTTTATTCAGAGCTTGAAAGATAATCCACATATTCTTGTCTAACAAAACATGTTCTATTCATTAACTATATATATATATATTTATATATTTCAGAGCTCTTTTGTTTCACTTGACTGTATTAATTCCATTTCTGGCCTCTTTTTTTGTTTGTTTTTTAATTTGGCAATGTCTTATTTTTAAATATAAATATATTTTTTTTATTTTTCAAACGATACTTAGATTACATAAATATTACACAAAAAATATAGGAATTCCCATATGCCCCTCTCCCCACACCTCTCACACCCTCCCACATAAACAACATCCTTCATTAGTGTGGCACATTCATTGCAATTGATAAATGCATCCTGGGGCATTGCCACTTAGCATGGACCATAGTTCACATTGTAGTTTACACTCTCTCCCACCCAATTCTGTAGGTTATGGCAAGATTTATAATGGTCTGTATCTATCATTGCAATGTCATTCAGGACAATTCTCAAGTCCCCAAAATACCCTTGTATTACACCTGTCCTCAGAGCCTCCAGTGGCCACTGCCTCCACATCAATGTTGTAATTTTTTCCATTGCTAGACTCACAATAAGTCTATCGTAGAGTACCAGTAAGTCCACTCTAGTCCATAGTTCGATCTCCAATTCTGAGGATTTTGGAATGGTGATGACCACTCCACCTCTAATTGAGAGGGGCTTCGATCCCATACAGCTGATGGATGGGACTCTCTTGCTTGCAGTTGTAAGATCTCTTGTTTCCTTGGTATGGTGGTTGTCCATCCTCACCTCCTCGTTAGTTGTCCTGGGTGAGTCCAATAACTCGAGAGTAAGTGTTGCAACTCTGCTGAGGCTCAGGGCCTCGCTGGCACATGGACATCTCAAAGATTCTTGTCTCTTGGATGTACACCTACAAACTCCAGCACCAAGTATAGATTTAAATAGAAGGGACAGATGAGCCATGTGTAGGGAAGCCAAAACTGAGTCCAACTCTGTCACTCTCAGGAGCACATACTCCAAAGTAGGGCCCACTGGCAAGGCACCAAACTCCAGAGCTATCTGCCCTGACCATAGGACCTGGGTGTATCCAGAGTCTTCAGGAGCCCCACTATTTGGGGTAGTATACACTTTGGCAGTCTATGAGATCCTGCTGAGAAGTGCATAAGCCTTACCTCTGGGATGACCTCTCAACTCACTTTGAAGTTTCTTAGCCATATAAACTCATTTGTCTTTACCTTTCCCTCTTTTATTCGAAGTCTTTTTCCAGTGCATTGCTAGTTTGTGCTTGGTAGTAATCCCTCAGTGCCAGGAAAGCTCATCCCCAGGAGTCATGTCCCAAGCTGAGGGGAAGGTAATGCATTATATGCTGAGTTTAGCTTAGACAAAGTCTGGCCTTTTTAAATATCAGTCTAGGCACTATCTACATGCAGTGTTTGGCCATTGCTTTCCTTTTTTCTAAAACTTATCTTAAATTCTGACATGACCTAATTATATATAAACGCTGGTAATTTCATCTTTATATCAAAATGTTTCTTTTGTATCCAAAATCTTTCCTAAAGAGCATATCTTTAATGAGTATATTCTTTAAATTCAAATACAACTTAAATATAAATTTTTGTATTAATAAAAGCCCCCTCAATATGTAAAAAGAAACTTTTCTTTCCAGAAGATCCAAACAAACTAGGTCAACCGGAAGATGAAAATTGAGGACTATCATTGAAGAAAATGGCTGATAATAGCACAAATTCTTTATTAACATTGTAATATATTATAAAATTTGGCCTAAGAAAATCACAAGGAACTTTTTGTTCATTAACTAAATTTAATTGAAGTCATTTCTTTTATTTTGGTTTGGGGACAATACTGTACCTTTGGTTTCATTCTAACCAATGTATCCTTAACATGGCAAATTATATTTAATTACATAATTTGCTAGTTAGCCCCAGTATTTTCTATTATTATCTTGATTAAAAGCATAAGATATAAGCAAAAGCAAGCAATTCAGTGTATCTGAGCAGTGTGTAACTTATTCTCAGCATTGTGTAATGAGTAATTTATTATTTGCAAATGAGGCTAGATCCTTATGCCATTAAAGGTGAAGGGAAAAAATTGAGAAGTATTTGCATTATTTCTGAGAATGGCAGTTAGACACACAAACACACACACACACACCCTTTAAGGGCATTTCTTTCATATCAGTGGTTGTCATATACTTCAGTAATGAAGATTGAATTCCTAGTAGTTAGCTGGATAGATATTTTCCTTACAAGGACACTAAAATTCATTAAAGACTAATTAGGAATGTATAGGAGGTTAATTTTCTATGTTGAATTTTATTAAAGTGAGATAAGTAATTCATAAAGTGTCAAAGGATTGCTTTGGACAGAACTACAATGACACTACCATGTATTGTTTCCTAATATATTATAGAAGGTATGAAAGCATGTTAAGACACAAAGTCAGGTCCAACTCATCTTGCTTTTTGTCAGAAGAAAAAGAGCAAGCATAACTTCTACACAACTATTTTAAATAGTGGCTGCTGGCAAAGATTCTGTGAAGTAGCAGCTGTCCATGCAGGTGGACTGAGTTCCTTTTAGTATTCTAGCTAGAGAAAATCATGCCATTTGCCAAGATAAATTGTTCCTCAGCAAAACATAACTTGGTATGAATTCTAGCTATATTCAATGTCCAATTACTGAGCCTATCATAGAACACTATAATAGCAGCACATCCAGTTCTCTGTATACATTCGTCAGCTGCATTCAACATGTGATTTAGATATATGGCATATAGTGGAAAACAAGGGGGGAAATATTCAACTACTATAATTTATCATTTGCTAAACTTATAATTTCTAAAATATATCAGCATTATTTTTAATCTTTCCTTCAATCAAAAAAGCTTGGCTTATTTCTGTCCTGGAAAAATAGAGTCAATTCTGTGCTTATCTTGTTCTTCTACCTCCTACAGTGGGTGTTCTAACCCCTCTTTGGTAGTCCTAAGGGACAGGACAGGTGCTTACAGCAGTAAACCGCAGTATGATTTCTGATTCGCTAACCATCCCCACTCCACCCTACCTCATAAAAGTTTTATTATATATATATACACACACATATATATAATTGTGTTTATTTAAGAAGTAGAAAAAAGTAAAACCCTTAAAACAAACCTTTTCCTACCACAGGAGCTACAATTCATTACATATATCAGGAATGTATAGGGAGGTTAATTTTCCATGTTAAGCCATATTAAGGTGAGATAAGTAATTCATAATATATCAAAGATTGCTTTGGACAAATCGCTTTGGACATAAAGTTTCAAAGGAGTGTTTTTTTGCTGAGGCAGTGAATCTGCCATCTCCCAGTCTCCAGGTGAGAGGCAGAAGGGAGAGAGGGAGAAATAAGAGGTAGTCAGTGCTCTAAGCATTCTCGGAATTACATATGTATGCAAATGCAACGAAACCTCCTTATTTTGTTCCCTTTTGTCTCTACCCACATTTCACTTGGTACCTCCTTGTGGGCAGTCTCTGGCACCCCTAGTTAGTCTTTTGGTACTGGCTAGTCTGGGGCCTAAATTAGGCTTGTACATTTACTGGTATTGCTTATTAAAGGTACCACTTTAGCATGGTTTGAGCTTTGGTGTCCTCAGAAGGCTTGTCTAGTGACCTGTGCAGTCTTTAGTTGTTTTTTTCCCATGAGTGTACAGCATATGCTGCTGTAAGCCAAATTATGCAGTAGCCAGACATTTTTCTATTTTATCATATGGGCTCTAGTTGGTGTTAAATTGATCTGTTTTCTTATTGTCCTTTTCTTTAGGTTATGCTTTTTTGTTGTTGTTGTTTCAAATTTATTTTTCCTCAGAATGTCTTAAGTTTTTTGAACATGAAAATGCTAATATATTTTACTGTCAGAGTTTTTCTGCATCATTATACTCTCCTGTCTTCTGAAATGATAATTGAAAGATGGAAAATGTTATTATGAGACCAATTAGATAATATTTGTCACGTTTGCATTTACCTGAGAGATATTGTATATGAACATTATATTGCTCAATATTTTATAAGAATGACAGATTTGCATGTCATGATTTAAATCATGACATCATATTTAAAATTTACCTTAATGTAAAAAAAAATCCACCTAGTTAATAGATAAAAATATTTACATATTGGAGAGATAGTACCATATCCCCAGATAGTAACCAAATTACTTTATAGGTTTAATACAGTGTTTTTAAGATTTCCTGCTTTTTCTTCCTCCTCCTCCTTGTCTTCCTTTTCTGTCTTCTTCAAACCCTTTTCTTTCTTCCCCTTCTTGACCCTTCTCCTCTCTTCTTTCTTTTCCTCAGCCTCCCTTTCTTTTTCTATCTGTTTTTAAGATCTTGTTAATAGTAACCCTGGAATTTATATGGAAGTACAAACAGGTGAAAAGCAATTTATATATGTATATAATATATATATATTTTAAATGAGTGCTTAACTTCATACTAAAGTCACAATAATTTAATTGGCATTGTACAGATAGAAGCATTAAAATAGGACAAAATTAATCCACTCCTGATAATCCCAAGTATAAATAAAAATATACTGAGTGATAGATGTGACCAAAGAAATCATTGATGAATAAAAGAATTGTTGAATGAATGAGACTTATAAATCAATTATTTTTTAAAAAAAAGAAAGTTTGGACTTTTACCTTTCAGTAAGCATAAAAGCAATGAAATAAATCATAAAAATATGTATACACTTAAATATTATATGATACAAATAATATTACTATCATATAGTAATTTACTTTCTATTCCTGTTTTTTTTTAATAATTTTTGAAGTCATGAATAGGCATTGGCATTTATCAAATGCATTTTTTGCATCTTTTAATAGTGATCATATTTTCTGTCCTTTAAACCATTAATGTGATGAAATTACATTGGTAAAACCCTTCTTGGAAAAGCACTATCACTGGAAAAAACGCTTCTTGTCGGTGATATAATTGTTTTGAAAAATACCACTGGAGCAAAATGTTGAGTTAATTATGCTTCATTGTTCATAGTGTGCTGCCATTATTGATTCCTGCAAGGTTGTCTTATTTAATTAATCTGTATTTTTAAACTTGACAAGCTTATAATTTTCTTTCAATATGATGCCTTGTCTAGTCCTACCAACAAGGTTATACCAGTTTCATAAAATTGGATACCTTTGCCTCTTTTTCTATACTATGGAACAGTATGTATAAAATAGGGATTAAATGTTTCTTGAAATTATGAGAGAAAAAAAAAACCCTGCAAAAACTCTTACCAGACTAGGCATGCATAGAGGAGAGACTTTTTACAATAATTTATAGTCTACTCACTTGTTCTTTTTATCCTTTGGTCAATTTTATTTTTATATATTTCTATATATTTATATGTTTCTAGAAAAAATGTTTCATTTAGGTTTTCAAAATGATTGACATATTAATAATACCATATGCATTTTAAAACTGAAAACTTATATGTAGTTATATTCATCTTACAGTTTCATTTTTCATGTGACTTGTCTTTTATTATTGTTTGGTCTTGCCAAATATTTTTCTTGTTATTTTTCAAAAAGCAAGAAATTAATTTTGTTGACCATCTCAGTTGTATTGAATTATTGTTATTGGTTTCTATTTCACTTATTTCCTCTTTATACTAATCATTTGTTTGCCATATATTTCTTGTGATTA